>CAEFZY010029821.1:0-12596 GCA_903066815.1 Brachyrhaphis roseni
TATATATATGTTATAGCACACTCTAGGAAAGCTGAGTGGAATCAAAAAGTGTCAAAGGAAGAAGAGCACCTATAGGGCTATATGTGGCTTTGAAGATTGTCAAGCAAAATCAATGAAATAATTTGGGAGAGCTTCATGAGGAGCAGACTAATGCATCAATGCATCAAAAGCAAATTTGCACAGATGAATCCGACATATGGACTACAAAGTTTCATTTCTTGAGTTAAACCACTCCTGAACCAGAGACAAAACCAAAAACATCTTACCTTGACTGACAAGAAAATGAACTGGTCTTTGTTCAGTTGTCCATAGATCAATTAATACAAGAGTTACTGACAGTAATTTAAACTGGTTCATGCTTGAAATAGACCCTTCACTCCCTTTGTATTTAGGTACTACTATTGTGACTAGCCGGCACACTGTCAGCAAAGATCTGAAAGCTCTAAAATACAATTTTTTTCAAAAATAAATAATGCATCTTGGTCAAAAACAAACTATAGGAAGGATATGGATTTTTCAGAGCAGTAAAAACAATCATTGAGTAAAAGAAAGTTTTCACTGCAGGCAAGTCAGGTAGCCCAATTCTTAGATATTTAAACGGCAATTTATTTGGATTTCACTGTGCAAATATCTGCCTTCCCATCTCATCTTCCTCAAAGCTCGATGGAATACATGATTAGCCGGCTCCACGCTGCATGTTGTATGGTGCGGCAACATCTCACACAGGGCTAGATTATCTGCTCAGGCCATGTCTCATCCCCACGGTAACTGCTTCAATTCGTCCCTCGATGTTACTCAGGGAGAGATAAATGTATTTATTCAGAACAGTCTAGTCTTATTTAGCTGATATTAACATAGAAAGTTGATGTAAACGCGTAACAATCCCTGTGGAGCGCAGCTCTCCGTTGCAGTTCATAGCTGTCATTTGACTGCCTTCAACTCAAGTTGTACAGCTATATGCTGTATTTTGGAATGTTTCTATTTTGAATATTATCAGCATGACTGGTCGTCTCGGTGCAAACTGTTTAGATGTGTCAAAGTGCCAAATATGGATAAGATAGGGGTGTCTGACAGCAGCAGGAAGGCAGGAGAAAGATCAAGCCTCCAGGTGCATATAAATCAAATCAACAAATGATGTTAGCTGGTGCCATGCAGAGTCAGGTGCAGCAATTTACTCACTTCTTCGCACATTTTTAACATGGATTTATTTTATTTTATTTGCCCATTTTTTAGGTTATAAGAAATTGTTATTCTTTGTTATGTCATTTAAAGATTTTTTTAAAGATATTCGAGATAGCAATAGAAACCTATGTATAGCTTTGGTTAGACACTGCTAGTGGTGTTCCAGCATTTCACATTTCATGACAGGCTTGATAGTTTCTGGGTTTTTCTTAACATTCTAAGCCATTTATTTTCTTCTGGACAGTTTGTGTTAGAAGCAATGACAGTAATTTGGACAATTCCTGACCTAATTTTACTAGTTTCTCCTCAGATGTTTTCTCTACTTGATGCATGCCAGTGAGTTCACTTTATCACATTTCCCGTAACCGCAGGAGGTGCCTTTAATGTGTTATTTAAAAAATGAGAAACTACTCATTGCATCAGTTGGTATCACATGTGTTGCCAACTGAAAGATAATCATCCATGAGGTTTTTATAGTTTTGTTTTTTTGTTTTGTTTTTTGGCCAGGCAGTTCATTTTAGCCAGTCTATATTTTGACCCTTTGTTTATTGCAGAATCTCCACCACTAAATTTAAGCTTGAGCAGCCCATTCTTCCTTAAGTTATTAAAGTTGTTTGTAATAAGAATACAGTGGATATTATTCTTCAGTGCACTTGTTTGTGGTTTGGTTCAGGACCTTGGGAACATCGCCTCATGTTGCATAAATCTCAAACTAAGTTTCAAAGAATTTTTGTTCAATATAAAACAATCTAGTAATAATCTTTCACTAGTTTAATTGGTTTTGATTGTGAACCAGAAATTATTCAAAGCAGTCCAGATTTCAATTTAAAAAGAGACAAAACTGTACTGTGGAACATTGTGTAATGTACTGCAATGCATGATGGGATTTGACCAATTGTATACCAACTTTTAAATTCTCAGCCAAGCAATATTCAATCACATTTTTAATAATGTTTACATTGTCCACAACATTGCAGACTGGATATGCACATGAGCAAGAGAGAACATATGTTTTTCAGACTTGCAAAGACCCTGGCAGGTTGACCCTGGACAACCAGCCATATCATCCATGTGAAAATGAATTTGTGTATGAAGACACCATAGCATCTTGGCACCACATTAATTATTGTATGAGACAAGGTTTTAAGACTACATAACGAGAGGCAAATTTTTCTACTAAGCAAAAGTCTTAAAGATGTCTAAGGAGTGTTTTCTTTGCATTGCAGGGCTCAGCCAAAATCACATTATATGAGTAAAATGGAAGAAAAGCTTAGGGGCTGCTCATGTCATTTCTGAAGTGCAGACAACAGAAGCAATCTCCAATTAAAACAAGGGAAAAGATAGAGCTAAGACCATGAAACAGCCATTCTTTGGCTTTGGGTTATACTGTTATCAAATGCAGTGCTTTGAATGTTTATATAATGATTCCTAGAGGGTGATATGTTTCACTGTTTCACTAATCTATTAAATCATTATGTAGATAATAACACTTCCATCTTTGGTACATTTAAATTTTATTACAATAATAAAAGTGTGACCGCCTAAAAGATTTAAACAATTTGTCAAACTACAAATCTGTCACTGACCTTTACTTTTAGAACTTGACTTTCAGAAATGCGATGCAGTGGAAAATCCAACTTTTTCCACTTTTTGCTCTTGGCCTCCTTGCCTAGCCTCCTCTGAGATTTGTAGTAAATTTGCTGCACCCAAATGTCTCATTCGTTCCTTTTTTTCAGCGTGACATTCATGTGCTTGCATGAGACTCTGTGGTATCTGTCAGAGTCGGTGATTTATCACAGAGCTGCCGTCAGTTTGGAGATAAACAGCTAAATTTCGGCTTCAGCACTGGTCTCAGATTGTGCACGTGAATATGTGCGTGCAGGCTCTAATGGCAGTCAAACATGCATACATAAGCATGTGGTTTAAATCTCGAGGGAAATATATGGCGGACTCATATAGCGGAGGACTTTTCATTATTGTGATTACTTTTTTTTTTAGAGGACGGTGGGAAGTCTTGGCAGTCCATTCGGTTTATTAGTTTTGATATTCAGTACAGTGAAGAGAAACAGGACGGTGAGTGGAGCCGTGACCTTGGAACACGGTCTTCAAATCCCATGGCTAATTTTTATTCAAACTGTCCAATCAGAGAATGAGTTGCACCTGGAATCCCAGGTGATCCTAATTAACTGCAATTAACAAGCAGGTGGGGGATAAATCAGCAGAACTGCCAGGAAATAACATGGTAGAAGAACACTGAATTGGTAGAGTGGGCAAGTCAGCAGCATGTCATGACATTATGCTGCAGCTAAATCACATAATCTGACACCTGACATGTGCAAGCAGAGTAGAGCAAAGCCAGTGTTATACGTGTGCATAGTGAATGTTTGCAAGCTGGGCAGTTGAAATCAATCATCCTGATGGGTCGGATATTGCATCATTCATGTAGTAGCAATCAAGTTTGACTAAAATGTAGAATATATTTTCACTTCAAGACCTGTTATGGCTGAAAGACATTTTCATCAGTCTGGCCAAAGCACGCTAAACGTAGTGCACTGAGTTCATTGTACAAAATGTATTTATGATTTCAGTACATTTTGAAGCAATAAAAGTAGAGATTTAAAACCTTGCAGTGGCAGCAGCCTTCTTTCAAAGAAAGTCACCACAATTATAATGTCTTCAAACTCGCAACTTTCTGCAAAGACCACGCCTCCTTTAAGGAGCTAGAGGATGGTGCGGTTTGAATGGGAGACGCTAAAATTGGATGCTCTGTTAATACAAACTGTTGCTTGAGATTGAAGCTATTGCTTGTATTGACAGCAATAGACAATAGGTTTTAGCGATAGGTTTTATTGAATTGTACAGTCATATTCAATGAATTAAAGTATTATTGAAAAGTTAAATAAATAACAGGACATTTAAGATTAGAATATAATCTCAGACCACGAAATAACTTTCTCATACAGAAATGTGAATAAAACCTACTTAAAGCCTTTTATTTTAAAAAGGTTTTCCAAGGTTAATCTGACAATCAAGTCTCACTATAAAGTAAGTTCCAATTTATTGAATATGACTGGATATCATGCTGGACACAACAAACAATAAGCAATGTAGCTGCTAGTCAATGACTGAACTTTAAATAACATTGTCTGGTTATATTATTGTGACAAACGTTGACATGATTTGTAATTAACTCCTAATTAACGTTTTAGCACAAGCCAACTCTCTCCCAGGAGACCAAAAAAATCCCAAAATGATGCAAACGACAGACGGGGACAATGGAACTGAGCTTACAAAAGCTGTTGTTGGAAAATACTTCAACATTTGTGATTCTCTTGATGCCCAGTTTAACATTCAAGTTGTTGTGACATTGCCAACAATGTTACATTTTTATAAAATACACTAATATTGTGGTGGTGACTTGGCTGCTGATCACTGTCTGTTCACATGTTCTAAAAGTCTCTATTCTAAGTAGCAAATAAAAGTGGTAGGCACAAATTGAGCCTCTTGTGTAGCTTTTTGTTCCTGAATGCTGCACTGCTAAAATGGATCAAAAGTGCAAAAACCAGATTTCTTTGCTTCTCTTTTTATCTAACTTTATAGTTCTTCGAAGAAAACAATTTGAATTTCATTCTAAAAAAAAAAAAATAACAGTCTATTTCTGATTCTTGGCTTTGACTCATCATAATGAGGCACAGTCAGTGGACGTTCTTGTGTCCAATGACGAAATAGCCACATACAATGTGTTAAATGTGGAAAATGAAGATTGCTTGGTTTCAAAAATGTTTTCCTTTGCAGATGTACAGTAGATTGCTTCTTGTTATTGGCAGTTGGATGTTGTGCATAATGTAGCGTTTTCAAGTCCAATTGCATTTTTTTGCTTGTTTTGTCATTAGTATTTGTTATGATTTATAACACTAGGTTAACATATTTTACAGCAGACTAAGAGCAGCTTTTTTCTCTCAGAGAGTGTGATGAAAACTGATGTGAAACGCCTATAATGGTCATTTAACTGTCAACGAAAGAACACAGCACTCTAATTTTATTACAAGTTATTTTACTTGTTGACTCCAAGTAATATATCCTGCACCAATAACAGTAATCTGTCAACAATAATGGCAGCATTAAAACGGCTTTTAATCACATAACTGCTGCTGAATCAAACTCAGTGTTAATGGCTCTTTGAAAAGTTGAGATCCTGAGTTTGAATGGGTTCATGTTTATACAGTTAAGCCCAAAATTATTCAAACACCTGGCAGATTTGGGCGTAAAGTAATCTTAATTTTACTAAATGCTTCTTCTGACTTGAAGCAACTTAAACATTTTGAAGTGGCCCAACTAGAGTATTGATTTGAATGGTTTGGATGGTAACAAAGATCAGAAGACATGGAGCTCATCTACAAAGATAAATTGACCAAATATCAGTGGAGATATGTAAAAAGCAAGTCAGATATTATAAGAAGGGTTTTACTATTGTACTGCCAAACAGAATCTTCTATTGCTTGCTTTGTTGTTCTTCTACAGACATTTGGTGAAATAGTCGGTCACCAGCCACTGTCACACCCTGATAGGTTGCCAATAAGTCAAGTCGTGAGACAAGAGAGGCTGCTAATTTTCTCCAAAATTGGTAGCTACAGCTCTCCAAATTTCAAGTGCCCTCATAGAGAACAGTGAAGAGAGGTTCATGTAGTGGGTCTCCCTGGCAAAGTGCTGCAGCCAAGCCTTACTGTATGTCACCAGCTGCAGTGAAAGTGCTGCATGTGGCGATGTAATGCACGTGGACCGTGTTGTTTGCAGTAATGGATCATGCATCGCTGTCTAGTGTCTAGCAGTTTAGAGGATGAGGCTGGATTGGGCAGATTCCAGGAGAATGACACTTACCGCAATGCATTGCATTAATTGTAAAATTGAAAGTTTGTGTCAGCGAATGAAACTGCTTCAGCATACCAAGACATGTAAAAACTTCAGTAAAATAAAATACCAGAGAGGTGTTGACTAGTCCATTTTTTGTGCACATCATGCTTTGTACATGCAATCTTAGACAAAATTTTGGGGGATGGCCGCCAATCCAGGTGGACAAGTGGGCAATATTCAACCAAAATTAGGCAGATCAATTAAAAAACATATATGACTACTTCATTCAAAAAATGTAAAAGGATGAAATTGCAATGTTTTGTTGAATAACAACAGATGGCAGTTTATCTTAAAGTTAAATCTATTTAAAATTCCAATATTTGCAGTCGGGCAAACTGCATTTATTTTCTTGTAAAAGTTAGATTTTCTTTGAGCAGTTCTTTCTTTTAGTTTCTAATATTTTCTTTCACTATATGTATCTTTGCAAATTCATTTAAAGAACAATTTCTAAAATGAGCAGAAATCTCAGCTCCTGCGGTGATGCATGATTCGCCTCGAATAGTGCGCTGCAAAACACTGTACTGTGGTACCCTTCACAAATCTTCTTCTTACTTATAGATTTTTCAATAAAACAGTAATTACCGTGTAGAATCCCAGCTGTGCTATTACTCGCGCATGTGCTGTTATCCAGTGAGATGGTAATTCATCACACAAACAGCTGCTTATTTTTAAAAACATTCCTTTGCCTTGGGGAGTTTATATATCTTTTTTTTTGGCATTAAGATCTTGGTATTTCTTTGACTACATAAAGCGAAGCACCTTGGGGTCTACCAGTACTTATTATTATTTTCCAAATGTTTTCCTGTAGGTTTGCTGAAGCAACTGTGGGTCGAGTTCTACAGGAGGCAAATCTGCAGACAGGTCATGTGTGTCTCAACCTACATCCCCTCACTTCACAGAGTGAAACAATAAATTAAGGGTCACAGACCTCTGCTGCTTCACCTGCTCTACATCTACCTTGTCCTAATCATCACTTTATCCTTGCTGACCTGAATCTATTTTTACATATTTTCTACTTGGCGCTACCTTCATAACTTACCCATTTTCCAGCCGCAGCTTCTCCCCTCTGCACAATGTCATCCCCGGTCTTTGCCTCCCTTTGTTCGTCCCTTTCACAGCATGGTGCAGAGACTACAGCTGGACATTAATCTGCCACTGATGAGCCCCACTCACCAGACAGCTCTTGGGTATGTTATCAAGCTTTGGCTGAGATTGGGTCGGTCACTGGCGGGACTTCAGCAAAAGGACAAGATGAGATGCATCAGTAAACACGAGAAGCCTATTCGCTTCACAAACAGAAAGATAATCCTCATATTTTGACCTTGTTGAACAATAACACTTGTGATGAATCCTTCTGAGAGTGGCACTCTTGGTGTTTATTTATCTTGGTGCTTACAGTGCAGCCCTGAGGTTTTCACACCAATGCAACTTTTTCGCATTTTGTCATTACAACCCCGAACCTCAATCTATTTCCTTAGAAATGTACATGACTGACAGGTACATGTCTAAGGAAATACAAAATATTGGATGATTTAAGTTTTGGATGAACAAACAGTTTTCATATCCCCCACTTGTTCACATAATAAAACCTAGTTTTGCATATCTAGTGAATGGATTTTGGGCTCATTTTGTTTCGCAGCACAGCAGTAGCTCAGTCAGATGAAAGAGTGTCTTGCACTAGACCATATGAACAAGCTTTGATCAAAACCATTCCATTGTATCTCTGTCTGCATTGATAGTGGTAATGTCCTGGAGGAAATGTCCTCTGCCCTGTTTTGTTTTTTCCAGGAGTGGCCTATATTTAGCTCCCTCAATCTTCCAATAAACTCTGACCAGCTTCTAGAGCTACTTGTCTCCCAGTCAACAGATTCTCCCACCTGAGCTGCGGATCTCTGCCCCTCTTCAAGAACCTCTTCTCTGTTCGATGCTCCCCTCGCTCAGCCTGAAAATGGAAATGGAATGGTAAATAAAATAATTCACATACTGATTTTCTACCAACCACTCAAAGTGCTTCACAATAAAGACATAACCAATCAAGGACACACTCAGACACTGTAAGACAATTCAGAATGCAACTTGTTAAGTGCCTTGCTCAGGGATCAACAAGAGGCAATAAGAAGTTGGAAATCAAACCCACAACCCACTCTGATCCACAATTTACCCTGTCTCAAAAGTATTACTTTTGATAATACTTATCAAAAGTAATAAGTATTACTTCTGAAATACTTATTTCAAAAGTATTTGAAATAAATACTTTTCAAATATTTATTTGTAAAAGAAAAAAAGGATTAAAAGTATCTGTCCTTTCCTCCTACATCATAGTTGTGCACTACTGTTAATCTATCACTCATATTTCAATTATAATAGATTAAAGTTTGTGGTTGTAATGTGAATAGATTCACAGGTTATGGAAAAACATTGCTGTTATTAAGACATAATGTGGCAGTTTGTGCCCAGTTGTTCTCAATATTTTTTCTTTCTTCATTCATCGTATGAAGGCACAACCGATGAGGAGTCTTTTTCTTCCAAATTAATTTCACATGTGCATTTTTAAACATCTTCAGAGTAGAAGACGTTGAACTTCCCACGCATCCAGCGGCGACAAATGTCAAGTGCTCGCACTTCATCCTTCCGTCCGCCTTTTGCTTCCACTTTCCACCAATCCATTGCACGTCTCTGTTTTCTACAGACCAGGCCCGTCTCTGCACTTAACCTCCGATTTGCATAAGTCATTACGGCTGTCAGGACCGAGGAGGCTATAAATTCTGCTAAGTGTTCACCTGTCGTTGAAAGTTTAAAAATGCCTAACCAATTTTTATATTTTCCTTGACAAATGGAGACAGCAAGCTCGGCCATCGCTGAAACATCATTAATACATTCGATGAGCTAAGCAGTTTCCGTTTTATTCATGTGGACACAGTACCAGAATGTGAGAGAAAATCTTTCATGCACTGGCCACAGGTAAGCACCCCGGGTGAAATATGTGAAAGTAATGCTAGTATATATGCATATTATTTTATGTTCTTTCTGATCAGTTGTATCCGGTGTGCCAACACTCTGAAAACCCAATGGGATTCTTCCTGGATACGTCTTCCTCCTGCCAGCGTCACTTACAGCAAATGTTTGTTTTGCTGAACAGGAAGCAGCGATATCTCCTGCCCCATCAATACAGAGAGAGCAAAAGAACACAAGTATCTAAGAGTTCAAACGGAAAACTCAATGGAAGTGCTGCAGCTTGTTTTCTCCCTTTTTCAGAAAAAAAAAAAATCTGGTTTTCCTGTAGTTCTCTGGACAGATGGTGAAAGGTAAAGTGTTTGTGCACAGCTGGGACACTGCGGCGCAGGCTTTCACTCTGTTTCTGTCTACGTGAACCCGTGCTCGCTTGCTGGGCTGCCTTCAATGGCACATGAAAGAGCTGAGCTGACATTCCCGGGTCACTGACGACAGACGGAGAACAGCTGAGACGGAGTGGAAGTGTCTCTCTGTGGTGATAAAACGCAGGTGAGAAGGAGCTGACAGGATTTGAGGAAGAGGATTTCTTCTGACTGAGCTCATACAAGAACACCGTCCTGAGTCATTCATGGCAGCTTTCAATTTGATGAGTTTTTTTTTTGTTTGTTTGTTTGTTTGTTTGCAGGCAGATACACATATAAACACATAAGTAACATAAGTTAAAAAGTGGCAAAACTTTTAACTCACACCAGCCTGTTTACCTTTCAGCTAAATAAATGGGACATTCAGTGCCTCTGAAAGAAGTATTTATATAATTTTAGGGTTTTTTTTGTCAATTTGTCACTTTTCACTCAGAAACTTCAATGTTGGTATTGTTAACACATGATTGATATAAAATGAAATCTGAAAAATGTGCTTTAACTCCCTTCACTATGATAGCCCTAAATACAATGCGACCGATTGAATTGAGAATTCACCTAATTAGTGCAACTGATTCATCTGATCTAATCTCAGAACAAACAAAATCAAAACCAGGAGAAATGTAGCACAGAAAAAGTGTTCGAAAAAGAAATTGGAACAACGTTGCACTAGTAAAACATGGGCATCTGCTTAAACTGGCAGAAATGTGACCAAAACGCCCCAAGGGAACTTTAGATGAAGTGCAGACATATAAAGCTCAGGTGGGTTAACATGATAACTTTTAGTTGTGGACCACACAACTATTAGTTTTCACGATGAATACATAATAATTATGATGAAGGTTGTTGGAAGAACACCAAAAGCTTTTCTACAGTGAATGTGGGTTAATTGTAAGATAGATGGAGCTAAATTAAGGTGCAATACTGGAAAAAAAAAAAAAAAAAAAAAAAGCTGCTCAGAGGTTGCAAAACACCTCCATGTGTTAGAATGACCCAGTCAAAGCCCATACTTGAATCAGCTCAGAATGTTTGGCAAGACTTACACTGTAAATGTGCAAAACTGATATAGTGATGCACTAATTTGTATTGGTCTAACACATAAAATCCTTCCAAAATACAATAAAGTTTGTAGCTATATTGTGACAAAAAGTTCAAAGGGCATGAATACTTTCACCAGGAACTGTGTACACTCTTACCTCACTTGGGCAGAACTCCTGGAGGAAGATCACGCTGCTTTCTCCCGGAAAGCTTTCTGCACTAAGTTGCTTCCTTAGTGCAGAAAGTTTTTGCACTTTCTGCACCAAGGAGCCGCCTATTCATCAGTCCCGTTTCTAATTCCCACATTTCATTGACACAAAGTGCAACTCCCAACTTGGCACTGCCCACATTTCCATAATAACAATCATCATCTTCAGCGCACTTCTTTCTGCTTCATTTAAGCCATTCTTAGCAGGGGGCATCTATCACACAAGGTGCCTGCTTCGCCGTGGCCGCGCTGACCTCCAGCCGCTCTGATTTATGCCTGACCACGTCCACCGCTCTGCCTTTCACTCCCGCTGCGGGACGAAAACTGCCACAGTGAACCCTTTTTAATTATGAAGACTTAATTTAAAACTTCATCAGTCCGAGGTGGTTCTCCCTGGACAGGCTCTCCGTCTTCGCCGCGGTCATTTATTTTATTTTATTTTTTTTCTAAATTGGAGATGAGCGCATGTTAATAGTGTAGGTAAATAAGGACGGTGTTGCTCAAGGTGTACTTCATGCCTCTTAACTTTACCAAGAAGGATGGTCACAGCTGTGCCACTTTCATTAAACGTACTCCCTAATATATACATGCAATTTTGTTGTAATATATCCCAACAACAAATTAGCGCCTTGCCGGTGTTATGTATAATATGTGCACTGTGATTGGTGATGCTGCAGCGTCATTACTTTCATTTTGTGACTAGTGGAAGCAGGAGAGCAGTGAGAGATGAGGACGTGGAGGTGCACACAGCTGTGCCTGGACTCCATACTAAATTCGGTATTATACTAGCAGCGACATGCTTTCTGCCAGGGCCAATGTTTTATTTATTTGGCTCCGAAATCGCGGCTATCACGATGTCATCCGTAGCTCCGACAGCCAACACTGTAAACATGTTTTGTTCCCACACTCGCCTCTCTACTGAAGGATAAAGAGTCTGCCATTAGAAGGCTTAAGCCGGAGACGCGTCTCTCGGGAGGCGCACTCCAAATGCTCGGTGCGCAACGCCTTCAATTAGCAGAGTAGCCCCCCCTTCTTCAAAACAAAGTCACCTTGAGGAATCAAATTATCTCCTAAATTTAAATAAAACAATCACCCCCCTATCAATCAAGAGTTCATTAGCTCCCAGATAATTCCCAATGCCTCGTGAGCATACCAAGAAAAGTTCCTGTTTCCACAGAGGGAGGTCAATCAATAGATGGGTAGAGTTAAAAAAAAAAGTTGTTTATTGAATTGTATTTGCACAACGCGCTTGCCGTAGTTTGAGAGATGATAGAAAATGTCTTCAATAAATGTTGGCTTTTATTTTTCCTCGATGCTGAAGGTCTGCTGGGTGTGTTAGGGCAGACAGATAGACAGACAGACAGACAGGCACCAACAAAGTCTGTTAGATTTATTGCTTTGGTCGTCCCGGCTCATTATCACTCAGACTTGCAACGCTCTGTTCTTGGTTTTTATCACTCCGGAATGATAAATGAGTAAAAATCTATTACTCTGCTGGGTTTTGGCATACTTTGAAGAATACATTTTATGCTTTTTTTTTTTTTCTAAAAAGCTTGCTATCATTTTTTTTCAAGCATTTTGGGTAAAAATTCAGCAGAATTACAAAGCCTGAGACACCTTGTTCCGTTTAATACATCAGAATGAAACACATTTGCATAATCCTTGCTTTGTGGCTAACAAGGTTATGTTCAGTCCACTCAGAACCAATCAGCAGGACGATCCGAACCAATACTGGACGTTTCAGCGGAGAGGGGTTTCAAAACAGACAGATGCGTAAACTCAGCAAATTTAAATGAACTTTAATAAGTTTTAACCCTCTCCAGGCAGATGTTGCAGATTTGCAACAGCTAAATGCTGTTGAAATGCTGTTTAAATGTCTCTCTCAA
>CAEFZY010029848.1:0-11069 GCA_903066815.1 Brachyrhaphis roseni
ACCTGGGTTTTCTGTTGCCAAAGTCCTAATTTCCATCTGGGTATGATTGATCTGCGTCCTAAAGCCTCTCTTAGTAATAAGTGACACAATTTAGGGAGATAATTAGAAAGGATCTAGTTAATTTCTATTCAAAATTGATTATGGTGTTTTATTATTGAATTATAACTGTTTAAATTCGATATGCTTGTCATTTACCCCTGCTAACCGCTTGCTTAATAAAATTACATTAAAATTCTAATAAGGTTTGTGGACATTGAAATTAATTAATTCATTATAATACTATAGTTTCTCCTGATTAATGTAAAATCCATGAGCATGATTCTAGAAATGTGGTGGCTTCAGACTTTCCTTTGGTGAGTGAAATAATGACCCTGGGGCTCGATCGGAGCCACTAAACTTTATCTAGCCGGTAACAGGTGCACGTTATATTTTTAGGGGGGAAGCTATCGTTAACTTGAGTGGTCTTTAGGAGCTGTGCAGATGTGACGGCTACTCGTCTGAGTGTTCCTTAAACTGAAGAGGGTCATAACTCAAGGATTGTAGATAGTTAGAGCTAGACGAATTTCCTCCGATACCGGTTTAAACAGATTACCTGGCTAAGATCGGCTGTGGGGTAATACTCGAGGTCTTAGAGGTTTTCCTGACCCGTTAGACGGAGAACCGGTCAGTAGTCAGCCCTAAGGAGTTGTGAGGGTTAGGGCGGGGCTGGCTATTGCGCAATAACAAACAGGAGCTCATTTCATTTTTTGTTTTTCCCTCGTCTAATTCTCCCATAATTCTAGGATTTCAATGGCTTCAGCAACATAACCCCCACATTAACTGGTCTGAACTGAATATTGAGTCCTGGTCCACACGTTGTCACTCTTCCTGTCTTCAATCTGCTGTTCCCCCAGGTCCAACACTGTCAGATCCTCAAGCTCCAGACCCACCCGACCTGTCATCAGTTCCGGCGGAGTATCATGAATTGTCATCAGTTTTTAGTAAGACTAAAGCTCTCTCCCTACCACCTCATCGCCCCTACGACTGTGCAATTTACCTTCTCCCCGGAGCACCATTACCTACTAGTTGTTTGTATAACATATCCCGACCCGAACGTGAAACAATGGAGAGGTACATTAAGGACTCTTTAGCAGCAGGAATCATCCGCCAGTCTTCTTCTCCCCTGATGGCAGGCTTCTTCTTTGCGGGAAAGAAAGATGGTACACTTAGACCCTGCACAGACTACCGAGGGTTGAACCAAATAACAATAAAGAATAAGTATCCTTTACCTCTTCTATCATCTGCGTTCGAACCAGTTCACGACGCCACAGTTTTTACGAAGTTGGACCTCAGAAATGCATACCACCTCCTTCGTATTCGTCAAGGAGATGAATGGAAGACGGTCTTTAAAACCCCAATTGGTCATTTCGAGTATCTAGTGATGCCTTTTGGGTTGTCTAACGCCCCAGTGTTTTTTCAAGCTCTAGTTAATGATGTGCTTAGGGATTTTGTTAAACATTTTTGTGTTTGTCTACTTGGATGACATTTTGATATACTCCAAGTCCCTTGCCGAGCATAAGCGACATGTTCGTCTTGTTCTCCAACGCCTCCTGGAAAATAAGCTATACGTCAAGGCTGAAAAATGTGAATTTCATAAATCATCTGTTTCTTTTCTTGGCTTCATCCTCGAGGGCGGACAGGTAAGACCGACAGAGGAGAAAATCAAAGCTGTTGTGGAATGGCCTACCCCAGAAACAAGGAAACAGTTGCAGAGGTTCCTCGGCTTTGCTAATTTTTACCGCCGCTTCATTAGGAATTACAGTCAGACGGCATTACCATTAACCGCCTTAACCTCCACTAAGACCACTTTTAGTTGGACTCCTGAGGCTGACGCAGCCTTCAAAGAGCTAAAGATCACAAGAACCTCTCCTATTTACAGTCCGCCAAGAGATTAAATCCCCGGCAGTCCCGTTGGTCTTTGTTTTTCTCCCGTTTCAATCTGTCTATTTCCTATCGCCCAGGTTCCCGTAACATCAATCCGGATGCCCTGTCTCGTCTTTACTCACCCGATGATACAGAGAAGACTCCTGCCACAATCCTGCCACCCAGCTGTACTGTTGCTGCCATTTCCTGGGAGATTGAGGATCTTATTAATCAAGCTCAACAATCCAAGTCTGCGCCAGGAAACTGCCCCCCAAACAAGATCTACGTTCCTACCTCAGTCCGTGCTCGATTTATTCACTGGATTCATTCCTCCAAATTCTCCGCACACCCAGGTATTTCTCGTACCATTTCTCTCATTAACCGCAGATTTTGGTGGTCATCTATTCATAAAGATGTGAAAGAATATGTCCAAGCTTGTCCAGTTTGCTCCCGGAACAAGTCGTCACATCAACCTTCGGCTGGCCTTTTACAACCACTACCCATACGAAAAAGCCCCTGGTCCCACATAACCATCAATTTTGTCACGGGGTTGCCGCCGTTGAAAGGTATGACAACAATATTCACTGTTGATCGTTTTTCCAAATCTTGTCACCTGATTCCTCTCAGAAAGCTTCCCACTGCCTTCCAGACTGCTCAGCTTCTAATCAAGCATGTGTTCAGGCTCCACGGGATCCCCCAGGAGATATTATCTGACCGCGGACCAGTTTATTTCTAAGGTTTGGAAATCTTTCTGTTCAGCACTCAACGCCAAAGTTTCATTAACTTCAGGTTACCATCCACAATCCAATGGACAAACCGAAAGGATGAATCAGGAACTAAAATCTACCCTTCGATGCTTCACCTCCACCAATCCTTCCGACTGGTCTCAATTTCTCCCCTGGGTTGAGTATGCACATAATAGTCACACCTCCTCTGCTACTGGTTTTTCTCCGTTTGAGATCTCCATAGGTTACCAACCACCACTACTTTCCTCAGACTGCATTTCTGTCACATCAGTCCAACATCACATCCGCCGCTGCAAAAGAATCTGGAAGGACACTATGAACGCTCTCAACAACACCTCCACTCAGAATAAGCGCATTGCCGACCGGAAAAGAGTTCCGGCTCCCATCTACACACCTGGTCAAAAGGTTTGGTTGTCTTCTCATGATATTCCCTTAAAATCAATGTCCAAGAAACTCCCCTAGGTTCATCGGCCCATTCGACATTGAAACCATCATCAGCCCATCCGCTGTCCGTCTTCGCCTCCCTGCTTCCCTCCGTATCCATCCTGTTTTTCATGTGTCCCAGATTAAACCTGTCCAGACCAGCACTCTATTAAAGCCCTTATTTTATATATAGCCAAATCTCATTATTTCTCAATGTAATTTACACTGAAGGGTTCTGGTCAAGTCCTGAAACTGGTTAACGAACTTGGGTGATGCACAGAGACAAAGATGAATGAACTCCAACAATTGGACATAAGAAACAGAACTGAAAATTCATTTTTGTTGATCTTACGTCAAGAAAACGTTTCTCCAGTGTCAACTTGATGTTTGTTTCTATGCTTGTCCTCTTTTTTCGTTTGCGTCCATAGCCCTCCATCAGAGGCGGCAGAGAGGCCGAAGTGCTCATCGAGTCAGAGGGTGAATTCTCTAAAATTAAAAGAAACATTTTCAGATAAAAATTGCTCTTATCTGAAAATGAAAGTGAAAGAACTCACAAAACATGTTCAATAGTATTTTGGGTTTGAGAATTCTGCTACTGTTTTTGTTGTATAGTTTCTTGAGTTTCTTTGGTTTTTCATCATATTGCCTCTTAAAAACACTTTTTTTTACGTTTTTCACATAACTAATACATTTTATTGACAAATATTTGCATTTCGGGATTTTTTCAAAGAAAATACATTTCATACAGCTCTCTTACTGTATAATCTCATACTATCAAGTATTTCAATATACCTGCATCACTGAGCCACTTCTCCAGCAATGGTTTGAGCTTGCACATATTCTTGAAGCTGAGGTTGAGTGCTTCGAATCGTGATATTGTTGTCTGGCTGAAATCATTACCGTAGAGTTTTCCCATCGCCAGACCCACATCTCCCTGTGACAAGACAAAGACTCAGCAAATAAATAAAGAAATTACAGGAATTAAATCTCTATGTACACTGCAAAAACACAACTGACTGAGCAGGACTGAGCAGGGTACAACACAGAAACAATTTGATTTATAGCTGACCACATTCATTGATTGGTTCGTGAGTTACTTCACTGAAAACTGCAAACAACATTTAGTGTTTAGAATTTAAAGTTTAGCTGTGGACTGCTAAACTCTGTACTCAGCTCCCTGTACTCAGGGAGCTGAGTACAGAGGAGTATAATTATTAGTTTAATCAGGAGCAGCTGCAGGAACACATGAACTATATAATATTAACTTGTGATATGAATTTTATTTAACATTTGGATTAAACTATAATAATAAGAAGTTTATGTGTGGCTACTGGTTTACATCTTTTGACTGCATTACCTAAATCCAAAAGGTTGCACTTTTTAAAAAATGAAATGCCAGAATGTTGTTATGTGTATAGTGAAATAATCAGCTGATCTGAGCCTTTATCATTATGTTTGGGCCAACAATGGATTTCTATAAGAAAAAATAAAATATCTGGCTTTATTTTAGTCCATCAGCACCTCGACGTTCTCCATTGCTGAGTGTCTTTGCAAACATCAGTGGAAAGTAGAAAACAGCTGCTGCGTGCTCACATCCCGTCCACAATAGCGAGGATGGGATGTGAACAGAGTGTAAAATGGAAAAGGCTCAACTGGGATAAAACCAAACCGCACTTTAACCGGTTAGTGCGCGACTTGCTAGTGGAAAAGCACCTTTAGTATACTTAAAATAATCAGTCAATCAATGAATCCTATTTATTCAGAAACAAATATGGTCCATAAAAAACCCCAAAAATAAACAGAACAACAAAAACAATAAAAGTAAAATAATCATCCACTGACATATAAACTAAGGCTAGACAAGCAGCAAACTAGTGGTGTAAACTTGACAACTCACTGAGCTTCGAACAGGATTGGTCAAAGTGTGAATGATGATTTTTACCGAGTCTGTTAACCTGCACAGACATTCTGTACATAATGTTTTCAAACACATCAGTACAGGTTAGAACACTGTACATTTATAAATAAGACAAAAATAACTTGCAATAAATTTTTTTGCAAGAATTATGAGCTTGTTTTAAGTCAACAATTCCTTAATGATTTTTAAAAAGTAGCTATAAGTGCCAGTGGAACAAGACATGTTTTCCTATTTTACAAGGAAACTAGACCAAAAATACTTGGCAAGATTTTCTGTTTTTGCAGTGTAGACATAGAGTCAAAACATTTGGGCCAATCACCAGCCCGTCACAGAACACAGAAACAAAAATGAAGAAAGAATAATTAAGATATTCATAAATAAAAGCAATTTAGAGTGACCAGTTAACCAAATTTGAAACCTTTGTGTGATTGAAAGAAGCTGGAGCAGAGAGAGAAAAACCATGCACTAAGAATACCATCCAAACTGGGCCACTGTACGACCCTATATTGTTTTCAGTAGTTGGGAACCTTCTCAGTCTTCAAATTGTAACATTCCTTTATACCTGAGTGAAGCCCAGTTTGATGCGTCTTTGTTTGAATGCTTTGGCAAACTGCTCCAGTTCCTCCAAATCATTGGGTTCCTCCTGTGGTGCCACAGACAAGTGTTTGGGCATCTGCAAGTGCGACATGTCCATGTGGTTCTCGAGAGACGGCCCAGCCAAACCGGAACGACTCATAGCCTGGATTGGAAACCCATCACAGAGACAAATCTTCAGCTTTAGGAAGTAGTGACAAAGTTAGTTCAATAATAAGCAGCATCAACATGGACCAACTAATCCATTGTCAACTTTCACTTTACTCAAATGTCCATTACTACACTGTTATCTGACAGACTTGAATTAGTTGCTTTAAAAGGTGGCACCATCTAACCACAGGAGATTTAAGTGAATAATCTTGTATGCTTCCTTAAACAGGTGAGGATAGTTCTATGGCAAGGGTGCTCAAAATTGGCCCAGGAGGGCCGACATCCTGCATGTTTTAGTTCTCTCCCTGGTTTAACACGCCTGGATCCTATGATGGCTCATTAGAAGACCTAAGAAGAACATTGACATGCTGAAAAGGTTGTTGGTACTACCAGGGAGAGAACTAAAACATGCAGGATGCCGGCCCTCCAGGACCGACTTTGGGCACCTCTGCTCTATGAACTATCCAAAACACGTTCTTTATCATTTTTTTTTTTTTTTGCACAAATTCATTCTTGGATAATGAGATTTCAGTCTGGTTAGTTCTTTCTATTTTGAACATCCTTCATGAGCTGTTTACGGTCTCTTGTCACTTTAAGTTCAAATAAGCTTCTGCTGGCTACACCTCCAACTCAATGTTCACTCTCTCATGTGAAAATGGCTGCAAAGAGATGCACAGTTATACAATTATACATCTTTAAAAAGCAGAAGTGGAGCCTTCTGCAAAAGCAACAAGAATGGAGCAAGTGATTTTTGGATGGTAAGTCAACAACAAAGCATTTGGTTTTTTTCCAGCAGCCATTGTACAGCTGACCAAACACGTTGCTACATGAGCGTCAGTGCCTGCTCATTAAAAAACATTAACTTATTTCCAAGAAATAGCTTGGGGGGGTTTTAAGCGGTTGCAGATGGTTGTTTTTAGAAGCATTAGAAATCCAAATTGAAGTACAAAAACATGCAAAATGTGAATTTTGCGTTATAGGTCCCCTTTAAAGAAAGCAAACTAAAAAAATTACTTTCAATTTCTACTTTTGTATTTAGCTGCAATAAGATTGAGAACTAGCCAGTAGCAAACAGTTGCATGACTCACCTGGGGAGTCAGAGCTAACCCAGACTGATGCTGAAGAAGACCCGGTGGACTCTGTCCAGGAAGGGATAGCAGGTTTGGCTGCAGGAGGGCTGCAAAGCAAAACAGCAAGATCCTAATCAATAATTGCTTCAGATAGACATGAAATAGTACTGAACAATATATTTCTGTGCAAAATTACATTTATTTCTGTGGTTATTTACCTCTTTTGTTCAGATTAACTGCACTATACAAAACTAATGGATTGGTGAATATTGATTGTTCATTGTATTTCCCCCATAATAAGTTGTTTTTCAAAACTGTTACTATATCATAGCAGATGTAACATTTTTTCTGTTTTTACTTCCTACAGGCCTTAATTAACATCTGGAAACAGAGAAAACTAAATGAGACTCCACCTTGATGGTTGGAGGGACTCTGGGAGAGAAGGAAGGGGGATGGAGTCGACAAGTGAGAGGTTGGCATCAGAACAAGCTGCTGCATTGGATGGAGGGAGGTGAGCTCCTGAAATTACAACAAACAGAACTGAGAATTTTTTAGAAAAGCAACAGAGATGAAAAATTTGAAAAATAAGTTACTGTACCCTAGTAACAATAACAAAAGATAAAAAACTAGTGTTT
This sequence comes from Brachyrhaphis roseni, assembly GCA_903066815.1. Taxonomy (NCBI): domain Eukaryota; kingdom Metazoa; phylum Chordata; class Actinopteri; order Cyprinodontiformes; family Poeciliidae; genus Brachyrhaphis; species Brachyrhaphis roseni. Next base: position 7,439 of record CAEFZY010029848.1, read on the forward strand.
TTTATCATAGTGTTAAAAATCTATATTCTAGATTTTTAACACTATGCTTCAAAATGAGATCGATAAAAGAGCATACATTTGAAGTCCTTAAAGTCATTTGGATATGATTTGATCATTATTCAGTAAGTGAATACAAGAAAACAGATATCTGTCTAAACTCATCCATATCTACAATCAGAGCAATATTTTAAAAGCTTAAAACAGAAACAATATAATGACAAGTAAAGTCGATGTTATGAGAATACAATCATAATATGACAAGAATAAAGTCGTAATATTTTGAGAATAAAAACACAATATTAGGAGAATGAAATAGTAATTTTATAACTCCTACACAAAAAATTATGAAAAATTACATGGTGAATGTTGAGCATCTTGCAAAGTTATAATTTGTTATCGATTTTATAAATAAGATATTCTTAGTCTTTTAACACATCAGTATGACACTATTATCAGTAGCAGAACTTTGAAGCAGTTTTGCGAACAACTGAGTTCATTTCAAATAAAGAATCACATGGATTTGACTAGCTGGCCACATCAGATAGTGGTAACTTTGATCTCATTCAGACATTTTTTCTAGTACATTTACATATTGTATCTTAGAAATACAATATGTATCTTTATTCTAGCATATTGTATCTTTATTCTGCTTATATCATGAATTTATTTTGGAAAAAAATCTATTACTCTGCACTAGAGTAATAGTGCAGAGTAATAGTGAGCAACTCTGTTGCAGAAATAGTTCGCTGTAAACATAATCAGCCTTCTTCCTTTTCCTGAGTGTTGCACAAAGTATGCATGTCAGGGGAACTTAAAGTTGTGGAAATGGTGATTTTAGATTAAATCACACATTTGAAATGATAGAATAATTTTTTTCACGCAGTTCTTATCAGTGGTGGTAACAAATAGCTATTAAAAAATTAAGCTTGGACTCCTTTTAACAGCTGTATTTATTCTCTGGGTGAATAAGTGAAGCTGCTTTAAACTGCTGTCTACCTAAAGTTTAATCTGGTCTCCTTTTGCAACAACTCTGATTGCAAAAGAAGATCAGATTAAACAGAGTCCTGAAGAAACTTCCCCTGCCTTACTGCCTTCATTTTCCTTATGAGTTCATTTCTCCAGTGTCAACTTTCAAGTTTTGCTCATTATCAAGTGGTGTGCATTTAATAAAAATATGTCATGATTCAGATAAAAGCATTATAAATGGGTTGTTTGTTATGACAACCTTAAAGAAGAGGATTAGAACCAATGACAAAAAAAAAAAAAAAACAATTCCAACTTTTTCATCAGAAGATTCAAATCAGGATTCTTACAAAGTCCACATTTTGAGGGAAAAAATAATGGAATTCTAAAAAAAAAAGGTCAGATTTCTCAGATTAAAGTCAAAATTCTGAGAAAAAAAACCCATCAAAATTCTGAAATTAAAGAAATCAGAATTCTGGAGAAACAAAAGTCAGAATTCTTTTTTTCTTCAGTTGCCCTAATCCTTTTCCATATAACCTGGATATGTTACTTTAATACATTTATATGGTTCAAAGTGTCCTATTTGTTGTAGTGCTAGCAAAAGAGGTTTTAGACTTTTCCACGACATTAACAAATTCCAGTGCATTATTTAATGGACTCTGTCTTACCCCAGTCAACTGACTCCCATGCACTGGAGAGTTCTGTGTGAGGTGGCATGTCTTCACTGAGGACACTGAATGAGGGGAGTCGTTGAGGTCCTCTGTTTTAATCTAAAAGGACAAAACAAATTCCAAACAATGAACTTTTTTGGAAGTTCATTGTTTGGACAATGAAGTCTAATAAAATCACTTATTAGACTTTTCAGAGGAGACTGGAGGGCAACCCCTGTTGATAAATTAATGTTCACAACTTATAGAGGTAGACCAAAATCCCTCACAGGCTTCCTTGCCAGTTTGGTTGCTCAACAAATTACAAAGCATGATAGATGCTCACCCTTCCCTTTTGGCAAACCAGTATGCAAATATCCCCTTCCCCCATCTCTAACTTACTACCCCCAGAGAACCGTGACACTTCCTCAAAGCATAAGCACCCAATGAAAAGCAACACAAAAAACGTTCAACTTAGGGAGAAAATAAACAAACAAGAAATTTCCAACGTGTAATTAGTTTTCTAAAAAAATCATACTGATATAAGTTTGTCAACCTTTCATTCTCACACATTTATTCTTGCTATTAACTACTCTTTTTGAAAGCCAACAGTAACAATAGCCCTAAAACAAGGGTTGTCTCACATAAAGAGCACCACAAAATAATCACGTTAAATTGATGTTTTGTTACCAGGGAAAAACATGTTTTCCATTTAAATTGTCTTAAATGGAAAACATATTGCATTGATGAATAATAACTGGAACATTTGAAAACAAAAAAAATTTCAAATTATTCTTTTGAAAAAGAATTTTCATGTTACATATTTTGTTAGTTTTGTCAGTTATTGTCTTGTCATTCTTAAACTACGTTTCTACAAAAAATAAATAAATTTTTAAGTAACTAAAGAAACTGAAGTTAACTTTTTAACATACATTTTGGTCCAAACAAATTAATCAAACCAAATATTTTTCTATCTAGATGTACAAAAAGGGCAAAAATCTGTCTTTATTAATATAAATACATGTGACTATATTCCATAGAAGTTTATACTGAACACTTGTTCAAACCACATGCTGTGATGACATTGAACCAGATCTGCAAACTAAAAACATGTGGTTCACTATATTATACATTTTATACAGTAATCAACAGCAGTTGAGGTATTTTTTTCCGGCACCGTTCACATTATGAATTGTAATAAACTACCACTATGTCCAGTTTTTATATTTTTTCTAGCTTCTAACTATGCTTTCAGATGAATTTGTACAAGGTTAAAACAATCACTAGGAACTTCACATAGTCAGAACACAGCCTCTTTGTCCTCAGTAACAATAACAATATGTTGGTTCAGCTTTTTGTAACTTAAAACAAAGGTCTTTGGGTGAAACTCTGCTGGCCAGAAGGAGGATGCAATATTTATTTATATATGAGAAATATTCCTGAAGATTTTACAAAACAATTGAAAATAGCTGCAATGATATCCGTTAATGACATTTTTGTACTTTGATATGCAGTTGTATAAATATTCTTCCCGTAGTCGGTGAACAGGAAGTTATTGGGGCATGCAAAAGCATAGTGACATCTGGTTATGCTTGTTTGAACTTTTCACATTTTGTGCATCATAAATCATTGTACTGTATAGTGTCTGAAAGTGCAAAAGGCTGCCAATTAGCTTTATGTTGACTCGTGTTGCTAAATGTTGTTAGCTCGGTGAGCTGAAGTATTTATTACTTTATTACTAAATAGAACTTGCTTGTTCTATTTGTCCCCCGCAGAAGGCCACGTTTAAATGTCCATCACTCATTCACAATCTTCTCCTCATAAATATGATGACAATAGAATGCGACTCCAGAAAATCTAATATGGTTTTTGGTTTTGTTGTTCAATAGATTTTACAGTTTCCGTTTGCGAATAATAAAATACAGCAAAGTTAAACTGAACTGGGGACGCGGAGCAAGATGGCAGCATAAGTTCGAGCTCCCTTGTCGAAGAAACAAAAAAACCTCCCTAATCCAAGGAAA
>CAEFZY010029851.1:0-23954 GCA_903066815.1 Brachyrhaphis roseni
TCAAAGCTACAATGGTGCTGACACCAGAAAACCATTCTATGACATCTTACCTTTACAGAGGTACCAAAAGTTTCTTCATAAATCTAATAGCTGTGAGGCTATAAGTGATTTACTTTTGTGTGTTTTTGTCAGGCAGAAATTAATTTATACCCCCTCAGGGTGTAAGAGGTTAAGATGTTTTTTTTATATTGAAAGAAACTGATTTGGAAAAATGTTTTTATGTTTGATTTTGCTATTCTGTGGTTTATTTATCTAGAACAGACAAAAAGTTTAAACAAATAAATTATAATAAGACAAACAAACATGCCAATAGACATGTAATTATGTTATTTAAATAAATTATTTTCATTTTCAGATTTGAAATAACAAAATTTCCATATATTTTTATATTTTGGTCCATCTGATGATGTAGTTTTTAAATATTAAACGATTGATAACTTGATCAGTTACTCAGTACTCGAATGGACTTTTCACCAAATACTTTTTACTCTCACTTGAGTAATTTCTTGGACTGTTAATTTTTACTTTGACTTGAATAAAAATATGTTGAAGTGGTGCTATTCTTAGCTACTCTATTGTCCTCTGAGTAAGAGCAGCGCTACTTCAGCATATTTCCAAAGTCAAAAGTAAGAGTAAAAAGTATTTGGTAAAAACTTTACTCAAGTACTGAGTGACAGATCAAAACATCAATCATTTAATATTTGAAAATGAATAATCAGAATGACCAAAACATAAAGAAATATTAGTATTTAAGGATCAAAATGAAAACAATTCATATAAATAACATAAATACAAAATAAAATTTAAAAATTTTTTTTTCGAAAACAGTTTCTTTCAATATAAAACTTATGAAACTTTAACAAAAACTGCAGGTGTGTTTGAATTCTTGGTTAAAACATGTTTGTTCTTCGCTGTGGGTAAAGAAAGTACATTATAGTTACTCAAGTAAATGTATCTGAGTAAATGTAGCTGGTTTTGATCCATTTCTCATCACTTTGGTTGAGCTGCTGAACACAATAATCACTGATGTCAGTAAATTCTTATTTTTTCCAGATCAGTGAGACAAAGGGAGCAGACGGGCTGTATGTGGACTTTGGCACGCAGACGCACTCTTTCCGCACAGCGCCCTTCAAGCAGAGGACGACCTTGGCGGAAGTGATGGCGGACCGGCCGCCGAAGCTTCTTCTGCAGCTTCAGGCGGAAACAGTAAACAGCAGGAACAACAGAGCCAGCTGTGCGTTCACGTTCCTCTGCGGTCACACCTTCCACCGCAGAGAGTTCGCCACACACTTCAGGTGTGTTGTACTCAGATGGGTAGTAACTAGTTACATTTACTGGATACATAAATTTGATTTAATGTGAGGAAAAAACTAAATATTCAGTGTATAAATCTGGTTTCAGCTCACTGTAAAGTTCCTGTTAAATTCTCTAAAGATTGTTGAGTAGTAACTAGTTACTACCACAAAAAAGTACTCCCTAAAAGTACTTTTTTGTGGTAGTAACTAGTTACTACCACAAACTAGTGGTAGTTTGTGGTAGTAGGGAGTACTCCCTAAAAGTACTCCCTAAAAGTATTTTTTTGTGGAAAAAATTTATGTTTAGGAGTATATTTTAGTACGCTGTACTTTTTACTTTTACTTGATTAATTTTACCTTGAAGTATTTCTACTCTTGAGTAACATTTCAGGATTTTCTACCCACTGAATGAGAAACAAACATGTTTCAGCCAAAAATTCACCAGACACAGAAAACATCTGCAGTTTTTGTCAAAGTTTCACAAGTCTTTTATTGAAAGAAACTGATTTAGAAGAAACATATTTTGCCTGATTTTATTTTTTGTTACTTGACTGAATTATTGTCATTTTTATCCTATTACTAAAATTTCCACTTAACTTTATATTTTGGTCCATCTGATTATGTAATTTTTAAATATTAAATTATATTTTTGATCAGTTACTCAGTACTTGAGTCACCGTTTTACTAGATAATTTTTTACTTTTACTTGAGCCTAAATATGTTGAAGCGGTGCTACTTTTTTAGCTTTTGCTCTGCTGAGATGTAACTGTTCAGACGTGGAATCACATATCCGGTGTGTACTAACTGGTTTTATCTTTACAGGAATGTGCACAGTGACATCCAGATGTGTCTGAGTGAATGGTTTGAACAGCAGTGCCCCCTGGCGTACCTGGGATGCACCTACAGGCAGAGGAGGTTTCATCCCTCCACACAGAAAGCCACCGTCACCTACAAGTGAGAACAACCTCGCTTTTAAATATTTTAGATGATCGCAGGTACATATTTTCTATCATTTTTGACTTTGTCTTGGAGTTTTTGTTCTACTCAAAAGTCTGCTGATCTTTGAATGCACTTGGTTTTACTAAAGAGCATCAGGTTAATTGTGGCTGAATGCATTACACACTTGTGACTAAGATCTTTAAAACTTCAGTTTCAAAGGGGCAGTATTATGTATTTTTAAGCACATAGTGCTATTCTATAGCACAATCAAGTAATTATATTTCCTTTAGTTGTTATAAAATGGTGTATGAAGCATGACTAAAAGGAAATCTGACTTTGATATTGAAAGCTTTGAAATTGGGTCTCTGTCTCTTTAAGAAGCTCCGCTTTCAACACGTCATGTCAATAGTACTTCTCATTATGCCGTTTATTACCATTCTTAGGAGGGTTGGACTGAAATAATTCATATGATGAATGGGGTTCTGTTTGCTAATTGCTGCTGGCTAGTCTAGAGGAGCTCAGTGGGGGAGGAGTTTTGGGTAAATAGCCAGCGCTTTGTGAGAGCAGCCGAATTGTTGCCATGGAGACATGAATGAAAGAATCAAAGCAACATGAGGGAATAACATGAAAACATGCTAAAAAGCTTAAAAGTTGACAAATCTTTTAATGTGACAAATCTGTAACAGTTCAAAGGTTATTTAGATCCTTAGTGTGCTACTGGACAACCTGTTTGACCAAAGTTTTCTTTGCTTCTCACAGTCAGCAGCTGAGGTGTTTCAACTTGCGTCCAGACGTTCTTCCCTCTCTGGACGGCAAAGCTGGAGACGGGGAGGACCGGCTGAGCTCGCTGCCCTACGAGGTGCTGTGCCACATGGCCAGCTTCCTGGACAGCCAGTCCCTGTCCCAGCTGGCCCTGGTGTCCCGCCTCATGAGGCAGGTCTGCTCCTCCCTGCTGCAGGACAGAGGGATGGTGACGCTCCGCTGGGAGAGGACGAGCTCCTCACACGGGAGAGCCAAGTGGAAGTCCAAACCTGTGAGAAGAAAAACCTGCAGTTCAAAGTGCTTTACATCATGAAAACACAAAGGCAGAAACTGAAACATTACATTTTGTCGTTGCTCATCAGCATGTTGACTGTGTCATTTATTGTTTCAAAAGCAACTCTAACCAGCTGGGTTTTTAGTCTAGATTTAAAGGAACTCAGTGTTTCAGATGTTTTGTAGTTGTCTGGAGGTTTGTTCCAGATTTGGTTCTGGTTCTGGGGATGCAGAGCAGACCAGAACCAGAACCAGAACCTGAGACATCTGGAAGGTTGACACAGCAACAGCAGATCTTTAACTTGGAACAAACCATCCAGTCCACCACAAGCTGCTGTCAGCAGCTGTTCTTCCATTAACCAAACAGTTGCACAAATTGAAATTATGAAAATAAATTTGCTTAATGGAAACACACTGATTTTAAAAAAACTTGTGCTTTTCAATATAAAAGGTTTTTGCGCTAACATGAGGTGGTTTATAGAATGAAAACTTGTACTAGAAACACTTTTTTCTATGCTACTGTTGAAAACGACGAAGAAGACGACAGGAAGTAGAAGGAGGATGAAGGTTTGGTTTTTTTCTTGTTGCTTTCAGACGATGTGCATCTGGTTCCACCAGATCTCACAGTTCATTAAAAGCTTGAATGTGTAAAATTGGCGACTGCAATTTCCCCTCATAAAGCTTCTTCTTTTTCTCTCCAGGTGTGGAAGTTCAGTCATCTGTTCTCTGCTGTGGATTCATGGAACATGGCTGACATACCTCCGATTTCTGCTCACCTGAAAGTCTGTCCTTTCTACCAGAAAACTGAGCAGAAGGAACGGGTTGCCCTCCCCTTCTTTACTGAAAAACAGCAGAAGAGTCCGAAGGGTCAGAGTCTCCTCAATCACTTTACAGGACAAAGATGACAACAGTGAAGAAGAACCTCTGCTTGTTGTGTTTAACTTAAACTGATTTATATTCAAATGTAGTATTGAGTTTAAGATATGTTTTAGTTTTAGCATGTGAGATTCTCTGAACCCATATGCACAACAAGGCAAAAAGACGAACATTTCCGTCAATTAAATGAGACCTGCAGATGTAGGTATTATTAATTTAGTGCTATGCGACACAGCAAAGGTTTCACAGCACTAAACTCTTTGTGTTTTCCATAAGTCTTGGTAGTTTTAGTGTTTTCTCTCTTTGTGGCAGAATGTTCCGCGTTGAGGAACTCAGTGAATTGAGGAGTAGAGTTTCAGTCCTCACAGCAAGATGTGGGAATAGTTCCTACTTCTTTCTACTTCCTGTTCCATAAAGAACATGGATGAGTGAGTTTAGTTTAGAAGAAGTTGGCAGAGTCCTGACTTCAACCCAATAAAACCTTTATGCAGTGAATAAGAATGGAAGATGTGAGCGAGGCCTGGTTGTCCAACATCAGTGTCTGACCTCACACATGCGCCTGTGGAAAAATGGTCAGAAACACTGTGGAAAATCTTCCCAGGGGAGTTGAAGCTGTTGTAAAAGGTTGGACTGTGATCGTGATCATTTTAATCTTTATCAGAATAGGATATTTTATGTTCAGATATGAGTGATTTTTTTTTTTTTTTTTTTTTTGGTATTTGTGCGTAGTAAAAAGTTGTAATGTTTTGTTTGAAATCTTAAAAATAAAAAGGCCTTTTCTTTAAAACGTGTTTGTAAACTGCTTTCAAATCAAAATCAGATTCATGTCTGCATATAAAGCCCCTCCTCCTTGTTCTCCGTCTCTTCCTTCTTGGTGGCACTAATAACCCCTCATAGCTCAGTGCTTTGTTGTGAGCGCAGCGCCGCACTGCACGAAACAGCAGAAGGTGAAGAGTAGGTTATTTCCACTCAGCCTGATCCTGCAGGATTCATTCATGCTTTGCAGAATGCGGACAGGGAAATAGTTGGAAGCGCATCCGAACAGCAGGAGACGGTAGTTTAGCGCACTGCTCGGGCTTTCGTTCGCCGCATTTTCGCTGCAGCGAGGACGGAGACACCGGTCCAGGACAGTACGAAGGTCCATGAGACACGCTTTGAGCTGGATACCGCTTCAGTACCACGGTAGGCCACAGACTGGGATTTGGATTGAAACGCTGCTACAGCTGAAAAACACATGCAGCGAAATCAATCATGAGATGAGTGACACAGCTGCTGTTTTCACTACGTGGCTCTTTTCTTACATTAAATCTTAGTTCTGCATCTGACGTCCCGCTGCTAACATCTGCTCAGGTTGCGTGAAGGTTGAGCCATGGACGCCGGGAGGCTGGAGCAGCAGGTGGCCAGCGTTGACAGGGGGATCTGCTTCCTGAAGCAGGAGCACCTGGCCATGCTGACCGGCCTGCAGCTGGAGATCACACACCTGAAGAGGCGCTGTCACGGTCAGTCCCACCAATCTGCACGTATTTGATATGGGCGTTTGCCCAGGGCGGTATTACAAAAGGAGGGCGGGAGTAGAAGCATCAAATCCGAATGGATTTAAGGCATTGTAGTAAAAACCTTTAGTTACGCTCATTTTGGATCAGGCTTGACAGTAAATCAGTAACAATATTGCAATAGACTTGTGACATGATCAATATCAATAAATAAGACATCTGATAGAATATTTAGTATATAGAATATTCACTGAACCACTCAGCATTCTGGGAGATGTAGGCTGATCAACCTCTCACGGCCAGAAAGGTTGGTAGCATCAGCTAGCTTACTCACTGCAAAAATTATTTATTTATTGCTGAAAAGTTACTTATAAGTTAGTTCAAGTGTAGTAAAATATATTTGAACTAGAAACTGAACAAAAATACTTGCTAAGATTTTGTATTCTTCTTGTGTTACCTAGCAACAACTTGTTGAGTAACTTATGGTTACCTAGCAACGGCCTGTTGAGTAACTTATGGTTACCTAGCAACAACCTGTTGAGTAACTTGCACAGCAGCAGTTTTAGGTTTCATCACCGTGCCTCATAGCTGCTTAAAAAAAACACAGCGGCGTTGAGTGAAAACTGTGGATTAAATAAGAAAGGTCACTCCACCAGTTTGGCAGTATTTCTAAAAAACAAATCAATAATTATTGATTGGCAATTATCAATATCGACTGATGAGAAACAAATTTATAGAGATACAATTTTCATCCATGTCGTCCAGGTCTAATCTCAGATAGGGATGCAAAAAAAATGAATCAATTTAGGATTAATTGTAGATTAAAATGAGTTTCAATTGATTAACTAGTAAAAGATGGCGGCGCCATACCAGAACAGAAAAAAGAAACGGTCCAAACAAAGTCCGGAGTGGGTTCTGCTTTCAATATTTTCAACAATCTCCTTAAGTTATACCTCAGTCGCTCTTATTCAGCCGAGGTGCAGCTTGATGGAACAGCTTCAGCTTGTTATGTAAAATGTAGTTTTTTGTGTTATGGAAAACTAGTCGGCCATCTTGGTACCAGACAAAACTCAAGTTTTTAAGAAAATGGATGCTTATCAATGAATTGTTATTGATTAGAGCAATCTACTCATTAATCAATAACTTGCATTTATAATCTGGATTCATCTCTCTGGATGTTTATATTATGGATTATTCTCCTCAATCTGTAATCTCTAATCTGACTATGCCTCATCCTGTGTGCAGAGCTGAGCTGTGAGCTGGACTCCAAGTTTCCTGACAGGAACACAGCAGGTAAGAATTTAGATTTAATAAGTAATAATCCAAATTAATTATTAAAAATGTAAAAAAATAAACAATTTCAACTGGTTTCTGTCTTATAAAACAAAAATAATCATTAGTTTTAAAGAGAAATGTGAACTTCCATAACCTTTTCTACATATCTTATTCTGCTTTTGTGCTTATTTTACTTCTATTTTACCCAAAGTTTCTGTTTCATAGCAAATTGTCATGACATAGTGACATTCTCAACAAATATGTAAAAAAATACTTTTTATGAAAGGTACATACAGCTGCTTTAATCTAAACTACAAATCAATCCAGCAACGAGGCAGTTCAAGAACTGAGTAACTGAACAAATTATCAATCATTTATATTAAAAATTACATAATCAAACAGACCGAAACACAAAGTTAAGTGTAACTGTTGGTATTTTAAGGACCAAAATGACAATAATTCATTTAAGTAAAAAAAAAAAAACAAAATCAGGCAAAAATAAATGTATCTAAATCAGTTTCTTTCAATTAAAAACTTAGGAAACTTTAACAAAAGCTGCAGGTGTGTGTCTGAGTCTGGTGAGTTTTTGGCTACAACATGTTTGTTTTTAATTCAGTGTGTAGAGAATGTAAAAATTTTAGAGTAGAAATACTTTATAATAAAGTTACTCAAGTAAAAGTAAAATGTAGCCATCCAAGAATACCAAGAGTATAAAAGTACTTGGCAAAACATCTACTCAAGAACTGGTATTTTATATTTTAAGGACCAAAAACCCAAATAAGTAACAAAAAAAAAAAAACAAAATCAGAAAAAAATAGTATTTTTCCAAGTCAGTTTCTTTCAGTAAAAAAACTTTAAAAACTGCAGGTCTGTGTTTGGTGAGTTTTTGGTTACATGTTTGTTTTTAATTCAGTTAGTAGAGAGAGAGCAGAGATACTTCACAATAAAATGAATCAAGTAAAAAGTACAGCTCAGTAAAAAATACTCCTAAAAGTACATCATTTTCAAAAAGTTACTCAAGTAAATGTAACTAGTTACTACCCAGCTCTGGGTATGCGTTTGTTTTCGTCCGTCAGAGGAGGAAGCAGAGCTGGCGGCGCGTTGCAAGGCCGCAGAGCGCCTCCTGGAGCGGCAGCAGTGCATGATGGTCACGGTGCGCGGGGAGCTGCGGGCCGGCCGGGCCCGAGCTGTGGCGCTCGGGAGGAGCCTGCGGGAGGAGGAGCGGCGGTTCCTGGAGGAGCTGAAGCGCCGCAGCCACAAGATCACATTGCTGAATCGAGAACTTCAGCGGCAAAACGTCATGACGACGACGCTGCACCACGAGCTGCACGGCGCACGGTTGAAACTTTTCCAGCAGCGGCAGAGGGGGAAAAGAGAGCAGGAGGAAGAAGAGAAGGAGGAAGAGGAAGAAGGAGGGTCAGACTGGCCTCTTTCTCCTCATCCCGGTGCCTCCTCCGTCCAGCCGGAGGGGAGACCCAGGAAGAACATCAGCGTGAGAGAGGAGAGGGTTAGAGCCTGCATCCCACAGGAGAGAGTCATGTCACCACAGAGTCCACACCCGATGCCTGACCCCGCCCTCTTCCTGGTGCCCCTCAGGTACCGCCTCCTCCGCTGGAGCCGGCCAATGAGGCTGCAGGATGGAGAGGAGGGGGAGGACGAGTGGGAGGACATAGAGGACAGCAGGGTGCCCAGGAGGGTGGACATGGGCGCAGGCGAGGGAGAGACGGCTCTGTGACCGTTAACTCCGAGGAGGAGGACTCTGTAGAAATCTGAAAAATTAAGTTTTATAATTTAACTTCACAGGAAATGGTTAATATAAACTAGTCTTAGATGTATTTATACATTTACCCAATTAAGGGTGTGAAATGTCCTTGAAAGGTTTAGAGTTTGCCACAGCTGATCGTGTTTGCCTATAATCTAAAAAGCAGCGTTGCGTCTGGGTTCACCAGCTGGAGCAGCTAGGGGTGCGCCGAAAACCTGACCTGCCGATTCTGAATTTGGCCGATACCAATTTGTTTTTTGTCTGAAATGTTGCTAAATATAGCAAGAAAGTCACTGAGTTGGTAACAACAGTGGGGTGACTATTGTTATCTTAAAATGTGCAGACATGACCTGGTGGGCCGGTCAGCCAGTCAAACCTCGTTTAAGTGAGAGCTGAAGAGGACGGTGGCTGATTCTTTGGTATTTGCTGAGGTGGATAAAATCAGCTTCACATGTAAGTATCGACGAATCACCAATCTCCCAAAATTAAGGAAATCTGTGCCGATAAATCGACTGCCAGTAAATCGGTGCAGCCCTAGAACCAGCTTTATGTTTAGGATGATCACTTGAAAAGGAAATTTTGTATTACCTGCACTTTATTAAATTCCTACATAACTCCATAACTCATGTTGTCGTCTCTATTTTCACTGGGAAAAAACTTTTCTTAGAACATTTGAATATGTAAGTGTGACTCCTTTACCGGCCTGGTGATGTTACAAAGAGGAAGAATAGTAAAAATACAAATAATCCATTTTTCACAGAAGCTCCCCGTCCAAACTGTCTGAGCTTGATCTATTGTGACAAAACTCCTTTCTCCAGTTGTGAAAGAGAAGAAGTTTGAGTTTAATTCCACAAGCAGTCTGCACTGGCAGCAGGTATTTATACTAACAAAAATACTCTGTTCCTCCTGCTTCATAACTACTTTATGTAAAATCCTGACAAAATAAATCAACATTTATTGTTATGACTAAATTTGGAAATGGTGGGGAATTCAAAGCAGAGGAAAAACCTATTATTAGTCCAAAAAAAAAAACTTCATTCTCTCACACCTTGACTGATTACATATTTTGCTTTTAATATGATGTAAAGTACGATTGAAATCAACCTTCTAAAACTACTTTTTAGTCTTTTTAGTGAGTTCAATCATTAAAATGCATAATAATATTATATACCAGCTGAATTTAGGGGGTTTTGTAGTTTTTTATGCTTAAATTTATGAAACATCGATCCAAGGATGTTTAGACTGAAAAAACTGACATTTTGAAATCTAACCAGGACATCCGAGCAGACGTATCTGCTCCAATATTTCTACAATAACTCTTGAAACAACTCAAGAACAGGCATCCTCATCCATATTTTTGTCTTCTGTCTGGTTAAAATCCTGCATGTCAGGAATGTCAAGCTCATTTTCATTTTGGGCCACATCAACATCATGAATGTTCTTAAAGGGCCGGTTGTCCCAAGATGCATCATAAAACCTACTAACAAACTGTTAAAACATTGATAAATAGCTGTGTCTGCATTCGATAAGTACTTATTAACATTTAACATCTGTAAAATGTAGAATAACCTTTTTTTTTTTACTTTATTTGTTTTTCTTTTGCAATAAAAATCACTGATTTTCACTTTTATTTGATTGATACAATTATGTTTAAGCACACAACTGTTATGTTAAATGTTTTATTTTTTGCGTCCCTCATAAATAGCTACAGTGGACCAGATTTGGGCCCCGGGCCTTCAGTTTGACACGTGCTGTATGTTGTCAGTTTCCCAAGTCTTGACTCAAAAATCAAACATTCTGTTGTGAAATGTTTCCTTGCAGCTGCAAAACAAAGTTGCTACAGAAAAATAAATCTTATTTTAATGTTATTCAAGATTTCAGTTAATATATTATTCACACAGCATGAACTTTAATGGAGCTACTTCTGAATAAACAAGCAGCAGCAGAGAGTTTCTCCAGCAGTTGATTTGCTCTTGGTGTGTTCAGAATATTAATGTCTCGCTCTCTGGTGGCATCAGACCTTCTTTTCAGCTGACGCCAAATCAATCTTTGAGGAAACAAGATGTGAATACTGAGAGGTTTGTTTTTAGGTGGTTTGGGACAGAGGAGGTGCTTCAGTAAACACAAGAAAAGAGAAAATGTGGAATTCATCTGATTACATCATGAAGCCCAAAGGAAAATCCAGGGACATTAATCGTTTACCAAGAGCGTCTGTAAATTTAAAACATGGAATTTAAATTTTGTACCAATGATTTAAAATCCATTAAATATATTGTCAATAATCCAATCAAACTGACTGAATATAAACACTCGACAATATTCAGATTGAGTTTCTGAAAACACCATTGTTCTATTCCTATAGTAGATTCTCAATTTAATATGTTTGGACTTTGACTGGGCCACAGCAGCACACGAATATGCTTTGATCCAAGCCATCCTACATGCACAAAGGAGCGTTACTGCAGATCCTTCCTCCCATCAGCTGGTAGACTCCATGTAGGTGGCAGCATACGTAAGAAAATGTTTATATCAGAGCGGTTATTTTTTCATTTCTTGTAAATAGTCTGCTGCTTTTAGATGCAAAAAATAAACACGTACATTTTGTTAGTTTTCTTGTTCAACTTAGAATTTGAGCATGTTATTTTTAAATCCTGGCCAATATTTTTGTTTTATACTGTAAATTTGAAGCTTACTCTATAGCCTCTTATTCTAAATTAGAATAGAATAGAATAGAATAGTCTCAATAGCTAAGCTAATTTTGCTAGTTCGGCAGTAGGTACTACAGTTAATATCACAATATTTATCTTAGTATCACACAGATAATACCTGTAATGTACTCATGTTGTTTATAAGTTAGAAACGAGGCGTTAACTAGTTCTAAGCTTGTGGTTTCTTTGTTGTTGTCATAGCAACTCCATAGCAACTGTCTGCCGATGCCTGTCAGTTACAAAGTTCACGGAAGTGACGTCACATGAGAACGAAATTTCGTGTTAAAAACAATATACAAAAGCAGGATTGTAGCAATGATAATAATAGTAGTAGTAGTGATAGTAGCAATGCTGCTGCTACTACTACTACTACTACTAATAATAATAATAATAATAACAACAATATCAATGATAATGATAATATGCAAGACAATAACAGAAAAAACTATACAGTTATTGCAAATTGCTTTGGACCATCACCAAAAAAATAAATGATATACATGAAAATATGCGCTTGTAACGTCACATAATGGTAAATAATAGTAATAGTCAGAAGTGAGAGTACCCAAAAGTAGTACTCGAGTAAGTAGTGCTACTTCAACGTACTCTTAAAAAAGTAATTGATAAACAGCTAAGTGCTGAGTAACTGGTCAAAACATCAATCATTTAATATTTAAAAATTACATCATCAGATGGACTAAAATGTAAAATTATGTGGAAAATTTGGTATGTTAAAGATCAAAATGAAAATTATTCATATAAAACATCATTATAAAATATCAGAATCAGACAAAGCAAACATTTTCCCAAATCAATTTCTCTCAATATTAAACCCATAAAACTTTAACAATGACTTCAGGTGTGTTTGTGTCTGTTTTCTTAATACAAGCTTTTCTTCATAAATTCTACTCAAGTAAGAGTAGAAATACTTCATACTAAAGTACTCAAGTAAACATAAAAAGTACAGCGTAGTAAAAATACTCCTAGAAGAACATTTCTTCCATAAAGTCACTCAAGTAAATGTAACTAGTTAATAACTGATAATAAACTTTTCTGAATCAGAAAATGTGAGAAGAATCGTTTTTTCACCAGTAGATGGCGGTAACGCACTCATGCTGCCACCTGCATACGTCGTTCTGAATCACACAGGAAGTTACATCATGTGCAGCAGAGAGGGAGCCCCCTGCTGGCCGCTGTTGGGTATTGTCTGAACAGGGAGAGGGCCCACAGGCTGTGTGACAGCTCCCCTTTCTCCCCCCACTCATGAAGGACACTCAGTTTGTGTAATGTAGTCGCACAGCAAGGACAGGAGAGCGTCTGGAGGAAATCCTGGAAAACTCTGTGATTTCACCAGGATGGAGACCAGAAGATATGAGACCAGATGACACAGAGTGACTGATTTCTTCTTCTTCACTGGATGGTAGGTCTCACACATCTGATGTCATGTTTTGTTGTGTTTGAGGATCATGCAAACCTTCACCTGCAACAGTTTAGGCTCTCGTGACCATTTGGTGCTTTAAATAAGAAATTAATCTACAGCTGTATTTATTTTCAAATCCTCGTGTGGTTGAACTCTGCTTTAGTCATCTCCAGCTTACTTTTTAAACTTTTCTATCATAGATTCATTAAATGCTCTGCACCATCCACAAGACTGGATCTAAAAGTTTAGATTGTCCAGTTTATCAGAGCTGTGATGTAACTAGTTACATTTACTCAATTAAATGTAATTGAGTAACTGTTTTCTTATGTACTTTTAGGAGTATTTTTTATTAAGCTGTATTTTTTTACTTTTGAGTAATTTTATTATTAAGTATCCTCCTTCATTTTTACCTGATGATTACAAAGCAAACATATTTTAACCAAAAACTAATTTTTGAAATTCATTTGGAAAAAAAATATTTTGCCTGATTTAATTTTTTTGTTGCTTATATAAATTATTTAGATTTTTGTCCTTAAAATACCGAAATTTCCACTTAACTTTACATTTTGGTCCATCTGATTATGCAATTTTTAAACAGTAAATGATCATTTGATCAGTTACTCAGCACTCAAGTCAAATTTTTACCAAAATAATTTTCTTTACTCTTACTTGAGTAATTTTGTGGATGGCTGCGCTTTACTTTTACGTGAGTTAAAATATGTTGAAATACTTCTACTTTTACTTGAATACAATCATTGTTTTACTCGAGCAAAAGTAAAAAATTATTTGGTAAAAAAATCTGAGTAACTGACCTAAACATAAATAATTTAATATTTAAAAATTATTCATAATATGGACTGAAATATAAAGTTATGTGGAAATTTTGGTATTTTAAGCACCAAAATGATTAATATAACTAACATAATTACAAAATAACAAAAATCAGTCAAAATAATTAAATCAGTTTCTTTAAAAAAATATCTTATGAAACTTTAACAAACTGCAGGTGTGTGCCTTAGTCTGATGTATGTTTGGTGAAAACATGTTTGTTTTTCTTTCAGTGGGTAGAAAGTAGAAATTTTACTAAAGTAAGAGTAGCAATACTTGATAATAAAATTACTCAAATAAAAGTAAAAAGTACAGAAGTAAAAATATTCCTAAAAGTAAATTTTTACAGAAAAACTTAAAAAATTTAACAGGAACCTTCAGCTAATTTGGATCTAAAGCTCCACAAAGAGCCAAAACTAGATTTTTACACTTTTTTTCTTCCTCACATTAAATTAAATAAAATTTTCTCTTGTGAAGTAGGGGTCCCAAAATGATTCCCATTTGATAAATAACAGAAAAAAACAAATAGCACTCGTAAAAAGTGGGTAAATGTCCAAATTATATTCTTTTTTTCCCCCAGTCTGACGCAGAGCGACGATGGGAAATATCTTCCAGTGCTGCCGCGGATTGTTGAGCTTCTTCAAGAATCCGGGCGATCCGGTTCATCAGGGCGCTGAGCAATCTCCTCTTCTATCAAGCGAGGAAAGCGATTTTGACTCTTTGGAGGACAGTGTGATAAACCCTTCAACTGGTGCAGCAAACCCTGCTCTTGAGCCAGAGCATTTCCTGTTTCCTGACATCATACTCAGCAGCAACCCTGCAGGCGAAGTGACTCTGGTGGAGCCCATGGTGTGTCTGCTTGTTTCTGAGGAAGACGAGGCGCAGGGAAATGAAGGAGACGCAAGGGAAGGAAGAGGAAAGTGTTTCTCTGAGGTGGAGACGCAAACTGAAGTGGAGACTCAGATTAGTGCGGAGGTTCAGACTCAGACTGACTCTGAGCCAGAAATTCAGACGGAGAACAATAAAGACATCACAACTTCAACAAAAGCAAAATCAGAAATGGAGCAAAACATCAAGCTTCATGAAAAGAGCGCAGCAGGGTTTGTTTGGACTGAGCAGCACCGGGTACTAATCCATCCCAGTGGAAATGGTTCTGAGAGGACCGAACACTTTGGTGCAGAACGTAAAAGCAACAACACTCATGAAGACTTCCAAGTAAAACATGAACTAAGTGATGAAGATCAAGGAGTTCAGAACGTAAAAAATGAAATTATCCACACTGATGAGTTAGAAGACAAACCCATATTTAACAAGACTCACATGAATGATCCAGAAAACATAAAGAGAGAACAGGAGGACCAAGATAAAAATGGTTTGCAGCTTCTTTCAGAGGACGAGCCGCTTGTCAAAGGTTGGTGATCGGCGTCCATCTTTGTTCGTATTTATGGGTAACATTCTGTTATTATGATGCTTAAGGTTTAATTCTTTAAACCTCAGGTGTGGCTTCAGAAACCTCTGACTTTGAGACGTCCAACAAGAGAAAAACTCTGCCGAGAGATGGAGAAGTCGCTGATCTTCATGAGGACAAATTTACAGTCCGAATTCAGCCGCCTGGAACAGAAAGTTTTGATCTTCAGGTTCTGCTTTCTTCAGTATTTTTCTAAACGTGCCTCTACCTCCCTCCAGTCGATCACAATCTGGTGTTCTCACTAAAACCAGGAAGATAGAGCGCATCACCCCCTTGAAGATATTAATGAAAGTATGAGGGTCAAAAGGTCAAATAGCCCCCCACTTTTACAAAATCAAAATGAGCTTTAAACATTAATAGGTTCAAAACCAAAGCAGCACAAATATTTTTGCTGCACAAACCAGCATAAATGTAGTCGAGTTGATTGACACCAATTTTGTCTGATTTGGAGAAGCTGTGTGGGGGGAGGTTGACCTTTCATGACCTCTGGAAACATTTCCTAGTATATTTAAAATGATAGCACCACAAAAAAAAGTTTTGATGCACAAACGTACCACAAACATTTGACACCAATTATGTCTGATTTGAAGAAGGTGAGGTTCCAACTTCCCTCAGATTGTTTGTGTGTGTTTGTGTTTGTATGATGTAAATGTGCTATACAAATAAACTTGATTGATTGATTGATTATCCTCCTCTCTCAGGTATCAGGGCAGATGTCGGTGTCTGAGCTCCATCAGGCGCTTATGGATCATGAACTCACCTGCCACCGCTCCTGCTTCTCCCTGCAGCTGGGAGGCGCCGTCCTGGACAGCGCCGCAGAGCTGGGCTCCATCCAGGGAATCCAGGAGGGGGCGCTGATCAGGGTGGTGGAGGGTAACTGACTCTAACTTTCTCCCCTCATCCTCTCTACTCACTGCTTTTCACGACAATCATTTGATTTGAAGCTGCGTCTTCATCCGACTTTGGACCGGAACCTACCAGAAGAGAATGAGTCTGAATGTTTTACATGCTGACAGTTGTTTTGAAAAAGCTGAAAACTGAGCCAATTTACTGAGAAGTAACCAAACATTGAAAATGTTTATATATATATATATATATATATATATATCTGTAAATATCATAGTAAGTTAGAGAGATGCACTTGTTTTTGTTTCAGTCAAAAGTTTTAATATTAAACAAAAATAATGTGAGTAAATACAAAAAGCAGTTTTCAAATTTCATGCTTACCAAGTGTTTTTTGTCCAGTTTCTAGAGAAAATATCTTACTTCACTTGAAATAAGAAAAACAAACTTATGGGTTTCTTTTCAGAAAGACATAGGAGCTTGTTATGAGGAAGTAATTCCTTAATATTGACGAATAGCAAATATTCATCAATATTAAGGAACATTCCTTAATATTCCTGAATATTAAGGAGTTTGTAACACTTGTTATAAGTTTTATAAATTCACTTTAATAAGATATTTTTCTCATGTTATAAGTGAAATAATCTGCTAATGGAGCAAATACTTTTTCATCAATATTAGAGAATGACTGACTTAAAACACGCTGAAAAGTTTCTTCTAAGTCAGTTTTGTCTTACTTCAAGTGGACAAAGATATTTGCACTAGAAAAAAAGACAAAATACTTGTAAATATTTTCTGTTTTTGCAGTGAAATTTCATTTATCAGAGGGAAATAAAGCTTTCAAAACCAACCAAGATTTATGTGGTAACGTAGCTGCTCACTGCAAGACCTGCAAAATTAAGAAATTCTTTATATGTACTGTAACTTGTCTGACATCATTAAATGGAGCAAAATATCTCAAAAAGCAGCAGGTACCAAAACCCGAACTAAATAAAAATACAAGCACAATTGAAAATATATAAGTACTACGGAGGAATGTATTCATTTACAATCTTTGCCACCCAACAACTCGGTATGAGGAGTTCATGGTATTTTCTGTTTTAATAAATGTTCAATAAACTATTAATCAAAGTCAGAGACATCTACCAATCTATAAAGGCTTACAAAGCCATTTCTAAAGTTTTGGGACTCCAAACAAACTGCAGTGAGAGCCGATATCCACCAATCAAAAGAACACAAAGGCCTGATTCATTTTTCTCAAAAAACATCTTGACGATCCGGGATGTTGGAGAAAAATCTTCTGTGGACCAACGAGACAAAACCGGGACCAAGTTAAAACTAACAGCAGAAAACGAACATCAGTCAAGCATGGTGATGGCGGTGTGATGCTCTGGGCTGCTTCAGGACCTGGATGACTCGCCCTCATTAATTATGGATTCTGTTCACTAGCAGAAAATCCTGAAGAAGAAGAATCCTCTACAATGTCTGGGAGCTTTCCAAGCTTTATTGACGCCTCACATATAGTTATGGTTTTATTATGGTGGTTTTATATTTTAACACTAGAATAAGTTTTTAGACTGTCAAATGCTGGGGGGGCGGGGGGGGGGGGGGGTTCCAAACATTTTAGCTTAAATGCTGTAAGAACTTTTTCACTGACCATTCAACATTAAACTTTTGATGTGTTTCAAATACCTTAATTGAAAATAATCCAGATTATGTAAAGTTCCAGTAATGAAAATGTTAAACTTTCTCATGTAAATTACAGGATTACTGGTTGTTTCCCATTCAGGTATTACCTGTGCTCGGAAGATGTCACAATTTTTGATTTTGTTCACGTATTTTTTTCAGGATTCTCAGTAGGATTAAGATCTGGAATGTTTCTTGACCACAGAGTCAAAAAACCTCACAAATAGGTTAGCAAAACACAAAATCTAGACAAGTGTTTTTGTCTAGTTTCAAGTGCAAAGTCAAGCTTTTTATTTGCTTTTCAAACTCAGAAATTGGAATGCTTTTTCTAGAAAATTTCTGAGATTAATCTCCAAATTTCTGAGTTTTTCTCCAAGCAAGTTTTTTTAATCAACCCTAAAACTTTTCAAATAAGAAACACTAACTTTTCAGGAATATATAGGTCTTGTTTTAAGTAAATAATTCCATAATATTGATTTTTTTTTTTTAAAGTACTAGTTCCACTGGGAGATAAATTTATTTATAACAAGATATTTTGCCCAAGTGAAATTAGTCTGCTAATTGAACAAATACTTTTTCATCAATATGAAGGAGTTATTGATCTATATCTTGCTGAAATATCTTGCTGAAATGTTACTTTTAAATTAGCTTTGAATTATTTCAAGCAGACAACGATATTTGTACTAGAAACTAGACAAAACTCCTTGATGAGGTTTTATGTTTTGCAATGAAGTTCATACTGAAACTGGAATATGACGGGAGTCCACTGTACATTTCGTATTGTGACAAAGTGCTTTGTTGTGTTAAAATAAAACATTATTTATTATAAAATTGCTTTTTTTTTTTGTACAAAGTTGTCTGAAAGGGGCTTGATAAAAAAAATAACTGTAACACTCTAGTTTAGAGCAAATCTCTTCTGAGCTAACCATAAATTTATGCTAGCAGGTAGCTTTGTGGCTAACGCAGCTAAAATCTCCATTTTGGAATAAAGCTCACTTTCGTTAATCAACTGCACTTTATCCGATCTCAGTGAAAATTTAAACCATAAAAACAGTTGTTTTTAATCAATATTAAAAATTTTAGCCATATTTTTACTTTAAAACATGACTTATCTTGTTTCTACGGAAGAGGATTAGGGCCACTGGGGGAAAAAATGAGACAGTTCTATCTTATGCTTTTTCACCAGTGGCCCTAATCCTCATCCGTATGTTTCAGATTCATACTCAGTGCGGGATGTTCGTGTTCATCTGCGTCACGTCCGCAACCTGCTGCGGAGCCTCGACCCCGCCGGCCGCTCGCTGTCCTACCTGTCCTTAATCACCAGAGCACACCAAGGTAACATCACGCCTTCTTGGTTAGTCGCTTTTGTGAAACCTTCAACATTTTAACGGCTGTTTTCATTGCTTCAGGAAGTGACAGTAAGGAAAAGGATTCAGTGTCCCGCAGGCCTCCATTTTACATCCTGCCTGGATGTAAGGAAATATGTCTTACTCCTCTGCAGCCGACCAGAGACGACTGGAAGGTGAGAACTCAGTCTGGATTAGTGGAAACATGGCTGAGGTGAGTTGTGTTAACACTGGGTGATATGTGCAGCTTCTGCAGTGCCTCAGAGTCCTGAACATAAGCAGCTGGAACCCGCCTCCAGGAAACAGGAAGCTGCACGGAGACCTGATGTACATCAGCATCCTGACGATGGAGGAGCGAGAGCTCAGCATCACCTGCTGCACACGGGGTTTCTACCTCAACCAGTGAGTCTGAAGCTCCTCAGACCTGCACAAAATGTTCTAACCTACTTATTCTGAAATATTCCCCAATTCTAGATTGCCATGAAACAATATGGCTCAAAAACTCAGAATTTTGCTTTTAAAAATTCTGAAATATATCTCTGAAATTTTTTAGAAAAGTATTGAAAATTCCTGAGTTTCAAAAGTCGGACATTTTTGACTTTCAGAAATTTTTTTGAATAATCTCAGAAATTTTCATGTTTTTCCAGAATATTTCTTAGGTTAATCTCAAAATTTATGAGTTTTTACAGCAAAATTGAGAGTTTTCAAACTCAAAAATGTCCATGTTTTTTCTAGAACATTTCTGAAATTAATTTGGAAATTTCTGGGTTTTGATAACAAATTTTAGATTTGTCAATCGCAGAAATCTTCATGTTTTGTCTAGAACATTTTTTAGATTAATATCAAAATTTCAGAATTTTCCCAATCAAATTTGTGCCTTTTGGAGCACAGAAATTTTCTTGTTTTCTCTAGAATATGTTTGAGTTTTTTGGCAGAAATGTACTCCTCCTGTTTTCTTACTTAATTCGTCGTACTTTAGAGGTTACAGTCTTTACAGCTGTTTTCTTTCTGCTGCAGGTCCACTGCCTTCAACTTCAACCCCAAACCTGCAGCTCCTAAAATCCTCTGTCACTCTCTGGTCGAGCTTCTGAGCCAACTCAGTCCCTCGTTCAGGAAAAACTTTGCCGCCCTGCAGAAGAGGAGGTGAACACTCTGGGTTTGTTGATGATAGGAAAGGTTTTGGTAATCTTAGAATATGAAAAACTCTCTGTCATGATCCAGAGTTCATCAGCACCCGTATGAGTGCGTTCGCGCTCCGGTCCAGATGTGTACCTGGGCGGCGCCTCCTGGAGATCACAGCCTGGACTGTGTGACTGCAGAGGAGACAGCCGGACAGGTCACAAACGCCAAACAGCATCAACAAGCAGAGCAGCTAAGAGGCTGGGTTTGATGGTGACACTGATGTTTGTGCAGATTCGAGACTGGAACGAAGAGCTGCAGAGATCCAGGGAGCTTCCCAGAGCTTCGCTGCTGGAGCGGCGGCACAGAGACAGGCGAATCTTCAGGGTGAGAAGAACAAAGACGTGTTTCTCAAACTTCTCCAGGCGTTGGATCGCTCAATCCATTCAGCAACCAGCTAACCTGAAACGCCCCCACAAAAACACAACATATACAACCTGAAATGAAAGTTTTAGTCTTTTTTATTCATCTGTGAACAAAACATTTTATTTCAGTCCATAATTATATAATCAGAGGTGAGTAATTTAATCAATTATATTCACTTGAACAACGTTTTTGAAAAACTTTACTTTTGGAGTATTTTTGCTACACTGTACCTTTTAGTTATTATGAAGTATCTCTACTCTTACTTGAGTAAAATTTCTGTATTTTCTACCAACTGAATGAAAAGCAGATATGTTTTAACCAAACCTTCACCAAACTCTTGCAGTTTTTGTTAAAATTCTTTATGTGAAGAAACTTCTTTGGAAAAAAATATATATTCTGCCTCATTTTGTCATTTTGAATTATTTTCATTTTTGTTCTTAAAATACCAAAATTTCCACTTAAATCCGTATTTTGGTCACTCTGATGATGTCATTTTTAAATATTAAATGACTGATAATCTGATCAGTTGGTACTTGAGTAGACTTTTACCAAATACTTTTACTTGAGTAAGAGTATGTTAAAGTACTTCTACTCTCACTGTATAATTTTTGTAATAATTTCTCGTCCTCCTTTGGGAATGTTTTGTTTTTCTCTCCATGCAGATCAACAGTGACTTTGTGGCGGCTGCAGCTCAGGGTGCCGTGTCCATGATGGAGGGGAACGTGATGCCGCTAAACCCAGGAGAGCCGCCTCACCTGCACATCTTCGTGTGGAACAATCTCTTCTTCAGCCAGGGAGTCGACATGTCGGACCACTACGCGCCAGTAGGGGGCGATGCTGCCGCTCACGCTGCAGCCGTGTGCGACCTGAGAGGAGTTCAGGTGTTTATTAATCCTGAACGTTTCCGCATTACAGCCTCAAACGTCAACGTGTTTCCATGGGGTTTTGGGTACTAGTGTAAAACATTATATGTGATGTAATTCATCACTTCAAAATGGAAGAAAAATGGCAATAATAATGAAAACCAGAATGGTTTGTTTGTCCTTCCCTGTTAGTTGATATTTTGTAGAATCAGATTTTATTTATGGAGTTAAATTGGGGTGAAGCTTGTTCAAAAGGGGAAAAAAATTAAACAGAAAATTTATATTTGAAACAGAAGAATAAGTTTGAAACTGAAAAAAAACCTTGAATCTGAAAAGTAGTTTCGCGCATTTTTTTAGTTTTGATTTTTTTTCACTTTCTAATATTTTTTTCACTTCCAATTGTTTTTTGTCAGTTTCTGAAAATGTTTCAGCTTCATTTTTTTTAACTTTCAAACATTGTTCAATTTCAAACCTTTTCTTCACTTTCAAACTTTTTTCAACTAAAGATAACATTTCAGCTCCAATTTATTTTTACCTTCAAATTGTTTTTCAGCTTCAATTTTTTTTTAATCTTGAAATCATTTTCCTTTCACCTTCAAATCTTTTTTTCAGTTTAAATTTTTTTCCTGTTCAAACGTTTTTTTCAGCTTAATTTTTTTATTTCAAATATTTATTTCAGTTTAAGTTTTTTTCAGTTTTATTTTTTTTTTCCAGTTTCAAAACAATTTCTCAGCTTCAATTTTTTTTTTGTCTTTTGTCCAAACTTTATGGCCCCAATGTAACTCCTTACCAGAGCACTTTGTAAAACACTGTAAACGTTTAGTTTTTTCACAAGCAGCTATCTGTTTGTCACTCTCTGCTCTTTAGGCTTGTGTAGTTGGCAATTAATAGTTTTCCTGTTGATAAATTAACACACCTGAGCTGTGGATCTGTACAGCCCCCCCAAAGTAACAATGGGCTTCCTGGTTTCTTCTCTGTTTAATTGTCAGCCTGTCAGTTGAGACAGAAGATAATGTTTTGGTTTAGTTTTGATTTCATCTATTTTTAATTTATAGTTAATTATGTACTAATGTGGTGATTTATGACGTTTCTCCTGTTAGAAAATTTACTTTCTGATGCTTTAAAAGTCTGATAAACCAACAGAACCTCATCTTATTCTTGATCAGTATTTGTTTTTCCAGGCATATGCATCCGTGGACACAGAGGGGCTCCACACACTCGGCACGGCGGTGGTGGATTATCGTGGAGTTCGTGTCACCGCTCAGACCGTCGTTCCCGGGTTACTGGAGAAAAACCTCGAGCAGATAGTTTATGGCTCTAACGACAACGGGAAAACAGTTTTTACTCACCCACGGTGACCAAAACTCTAATGGCATCCATGTGTAAAGATAGTAAAAAAAAATTATAATTTGGTTTATTTAGTGTTAATTTTTCAGTTATATTTTTCACCATGTTATATATGCATTTATAATGTTACAGTTCCAAGCTAAATATTTAATTCACAAGCTAAGTATTTAGTTTCAAACTAAATAGATGTTTAGCTTCAAGCTAAACATCTAGCTCCTAAATCTTTAGCTTGAAGCTACATATTTAATTTGAATGTTAAATGTTTAATTTGATAACTAAATATTTAGCTGGTGAATGAAATATTTAGTTTAGAACTCAGACATTTATAAACGCATGAATAACACAGTCAAAATATGACTTTGAGAAAGGAATTTTTTTTTCTATGACAGGCTAAATAAACCAAATTATTGTCGTTAATTTTTTTTACAACTCTGCATACCGTACGCCATCACATTAGTTTTCACATTTTAGCCACATTGATAAAGGAAGCCGCCATGTTTTTGGTTTTTGCAGGTTTTTGGAGCTTCTGGATGAGAGCAGTAAGTCGCTGAGGATCCAGCCTCACTGGGTCCTGGACCACAGCGGCAGCCCTGTGGAGCTCCGCTCGGCCGTCTCCACAGTCGGGATATTTGGCAGCGATGGACGTCCGTACATTTTGGACCTACTGCGGACTTTCCCTCCGGACCTGAACTTCCTGCTGACGGCTGAGGCGCAGCAGGAAGTTCCCGTAGCGTGCCGCAGCTTCGGCTTCCCGCGGCGTCACCGTCACGGCCTGGCCCGCCTCCGGCCGCAGCTGGTGGAGGCCTTCGTCCGGCACAGGTGAGGAAGAGGAGCGAGGTCACATGACCGTCACATGATGCCTGAAAATGTCTGGAAAAATACGAACATTAATTTCAGCTAATTCTACTTAGATATAAAAACATAAAAATAACCTACCTTCTTTCCTTCCTTCCTTCCTTCCTTCCTTCCTTCCTTCCTTCTTTCCTTCCTTCCTTCCTTCCTTCCTTCCTTTCTTCCTGCCTTCCATCCATCTATCCATCCTTCCTTCCTTCCTTCCTTCCTTCCTGCCTGCCTTCCATCCATCCATCCATCCATCCATCCATCCATCCATCCATCCATCCATCCATCCATCCATCCATCCATCCATCCATCCTTCCTTCCTTCCTTCCTTCCTTCCTTCCTTCCTTCCTTCCTTCCTTCCTTCCTTCCTTCCTTCCTTCCTTCC
>CAEFZY010029854.1:0-14317 GCA_903066815.1 Brachyrhaphis roseni
TATTGCACGGATCTTTATATATAAACGGATCTATATATATATATATATATATATATATATATATATATATATATATATAGATTCAGTTCAGCAAGTAGAATAAAATACAGATGCATTACAGCTCAAACCCGTTTTCCTTGAGGTCGGACCAGCCAAATGTGATTTCGACCAAATGCAAGGTTTTTTTCCCCTCAGGAAGCCAAGATACCATGTAAAGCTGTAACTAAAACTCAGTGGGAAGAGACTTTTTTTTTTTTTAGCAGCGACATAAAAGGTTCAATTACTTGGGCAGCTTTAATTTGCAAAAGTGGGCTGTTATAGTGATTGTGGGTCACCGGCAACAATGCTCTGTTCTACTTCTTTTTTTTAGAGAATGGGGCTCTGTGTCTGGAAGTATGCAGGCAAAATTGATTTGTGAATCTTTACTCTCTGGCTGGAGAGCGAGGGAGCAAAAAAAATTTGGACAAGTAAAGTGATTCGATACCATTAAGGCTCTTGCTGAAGGCAGTTTTTCTGCCAGTGAGTAGCCTCACCAACAAAGATTAAGGAGGAATCTGGTGCAGCAGCTCACAGTTCAGTTCACGCAGTCATGTGGTGCTGCACATACTGCTTTGGTTGTGCAGGACTTTTAACTTAATGGCAAGAAATTTATTTTTTTTCTTTTTTAAATAAATAATGTCGTGGGTAAATGGGGCTTAAAGAGTCACAAGTGTTGTGGACTGTTGTGAATGCCTCATACTAAGTGCCGTGAGTCACAGCAAGATCCGACATTCAAGCTGAGATAGCAAAATTATAAAAAGGTCAAAACATTGCACTCATTTTAAAGACTAAAAAACAATTATCTATCTGCTAAACAATAGCACAGAGGTTTTTACCTCTCATGCTCTTAAGTCGAATTAGGAAAACAGGGTGAGTCAACATGCATCTGCTGCATACATTGCGAAGGCTCTCTCCTCAATGCAAAACCAACTGAGCCGAAGCTATAAAGGTCAGACAGACAAAAAAAGAATCTCTGAACATGTGAATGTATTTGTGTTTTCTGGGAAATCTTACTTTCATAGTATGTGCTAAAGTAATTAAATGAATTATTTTAATTAATAATGTATCTGTTGAATACAAATGAATTCCCTGCATTGTTTTGAAGCTTTTTCCAGGTCAAAGTTCTACACTCAAAAGTTACTCCAAATGGAAATTTCCAGCATACCAAGCACATTTCTGAACAAATAATTTCAGAATGGCCAAAGTTTATCTGCGGAAGGATGAACAAAT
Source organism: Brachyrhaphis roseni (assembly GCA_903066815.1). Lineage (NCBI taxonomy): Eukaryota > Metazoa > Chordata > Actinopteri > Cyprinodontiformes > Poeciliidae > Brachyrhaphis > Brachyrhaphis roseni. The sequence goes on from CAEFZY010029854.1 coordinate 1,270, forward strand.
GCTTCAGTTTAAGGATGGATGGACTGAATATTCAAGAACCAGATGGACTGACAGATAATAAACGACTGATTTATGGACAGACAGACTTTAAGTGTTTATTATATTGATAATGGACCAGGAACAAAATGATAGGTCATTTAACTTTTTCCATTCATTTGCTTTATATGGAACGCCGTAATATTAAATTCTTAGATTATTGCCGTGGGGAGGGGCATGGCGTAGTAGTGAAACAGGCGGTTCAAGTACGAAGGATCTCCGTCCTTGATGCAGTCACCTGGGTCCCATCTGATTCAGAAAAGGCCTTTTGAGAATTGAGAGGACAAACTATTTTTACATCCAAAGTCTTCTAGCAAGAAAAACTAAAATGTGTCTTAAGCTCTACCGTGAGCGGATGATTTTTAAGCTCTTTTACCTTGATTTCTTAGGCGCGGTTTTAAGAGTAAATTTGTTTATAATACATTAAGCAAAACTTGTACCATTTTACTTTCCAACACCAGCTCAACATCGAACTAGAACCCTAATGCTCAAGCTCCTCCAACACCCCAAAAAACGTGAGCATAAAAAAAAGTGAGGCAGACATCCTAAAATAACTGCTTATTGAAGAGGTCAGGTGGGCTTGAGGTGACCCCTCAGGCACTGAGAGTTACCTGGGGCAAGACACAAGAGAATGGAAAATAAACCTAGGGCACTGGATGTACCGAATCCAAAGACAGATCTTTTTAAAGAAGGGATCCTGTAAACTGCAATACAGGATCGTCTGATAACACGATTATCAGACGTGATAATCGTGTTCCCATACGAACACATAATAATGCATTATGAATTCATAGGGGAACACAATTTAAAATTTAAAAAAGAAAACAATTTTTAAAAAAGAAAACAATACTGTAAGCTATCTTGATTTTCTATTTATTTATTTATTTATTTATTTATTTTAGTTTAAAACAGACAACTCGCATCATATTATTTTGGCAGTCCTGTCAGGTTGAAGCAGACATTCAGACATAACGCAGGTAGTGCAAGAAATTTGAGAAGCTAGAAACAAGTTAAAACAGACAAAGCAGATATTCTGAAGATCGTAAACATCCTGCTAAAAGTTACCTTCTTTTGCACTGAGTAACGGACATAAAACTACTCAAGACATTTTCTTCTGCACGTAGTGAAAAACAAAAAAGATTGATCTCAGTAAGCAGCCAACTGGTCATTTACAGTGAATTGAGTTATTTGAAATTAAATGAAAGTTTAGATATGTTTTGCAGAGAAATTAATTTTCTGTTCCGTCCTTCTTTTTTTTTTTTTAATGTGTGCAAATGTAAATAAACAGTACGGGACCTACCAGAAGTAAACTATGTCCTTTACAACAACAAATTTAAAAGGAATAGACTGAGAACAACAATCGTCCTTCATCATTTATGGAAAGACTCTAACAAGCAATTCTGAACAAATTTACTTGACATCACAGTCACTTTCCCCAAAAACTTTAAATGCGCATTAGGACTGAAACGATTAATCAGATTAATCGTAATGAATTGGTTATTGAAATAACTAATTTAGAAATAGATTAACCGTTAACTGGAGACTAGATACTCAAAAAATGTCGACCTGGTTGACCTGACGTCTTTTACAGTTTTGCTGTTGCTCTGAAAATCCTAACTGGTCAGAATATAGAAACACTAACAGGCTAAAACTGACTGCAGTCACAGCACCATTCATTTCTCTGCTGTATTTGTTTTTTTAAATAAAGTACATTTAAAACACCCTCCCATAAATACTTAATCACTGCATCCTGCTTAAAAACGCTATCGTTCAAAACCAACCAGCTCTGTAGTTGTAACAAAATTTAATCATCTTACAAGAATTAAGACGACCCCAAGAGTGGAATGTTCTAGAGTTGGAAAAAACAAAACAAAAAAACACTCTTTTATCAGACTGGTCGCAATTTTTGCTTGAGTTTTTCTCGAATCTGTTTAATGCTGATAGATGGGAAAGTCATGATACTGCTGAAGCCTAAAATGGAGAGGAATTATCTGAGTGCTACATGTCTCCCCTGGCAGAAAACAGTAAGTGGTGGATGACAGAGTGGCAGCGAAGCAGGCAGCTGGCCGGCCCCCCCCTGAGACATTGTCTCTACAGTAATTATCATCATCGGCACTCCAGAGACGACGCTACACAACCTACACACTGCTCTACTTACCCTCATAAGCACAAAAAAGAGACTAATAAAAACGAAGAAGAAGAAAAGGTACGCATGATGCACTGTACATAATAACACGATGTTGTGAGCTGAGGGCCTGAGATGGGATAAAGTATTCACAGCAAACTCTTTTACACACAAAAGCACTTAAAGATCGCTCTGATGAATGCATCCAAGTGAGCAGAAGTGGGACACACTGGCAAGGGAGACGTGGAGCAGTGACAAAGACAAATAACAGGCTCTATCGAGTTATTGAGGTAAAAGGAAAACCATATTAATGTTTCACCGCATGTGAAAACAAATCAGAAATAGTTTGGGTTTTAAACCTCAGTGATCTGGGTTATAATTTTTGGAAATTTTGTATAAGTTGCTTTGATTAACAGTTGAAGACATCGGTGGTTTTCACAATGTATGTGTGGAAGCTTATGTTTATTTTTATTTTAAATAGGACAAAAAATATCAAACATTTGGATAAAAAAAAAAAAACTATGACGTTATGGCCAAGTGTTTTCATTTCTATCCACGGCTTACTGGTAGTCTGGAGTCAAATACAAAAATACAACAAAAATCAAGGTCAAAACAATTAAACGGTTGTGCAAATTTAAAGCAATCTTTCATTTTTCCCAGCACGTTTCTTCTTTCTGGAGGTAATGTATGTGTTTTAAAGTTTGGTTTCTGACTTGAATCCTAAAGGGAACCTATGAAGGAAGCAAAAGATTAGGGTGATGGCAAGGAGGCCTTCCAACCTCAAAAACTTAAAGCTCATTACCAAAGACTATTTGGTCAGCATACAATCAAGATCTGATTGGTGTAATATTAAGAAATATTTTCCATTATTTACTGAGACAGGTCTAAATACTTTTACATGTTTAATTGTAAATAAACTTCAGCTAAATATTTTTTTCCATAGTGATGCTATGGAAAAAATTCATTGTTTTATCTTTTGAGAATCTTAATTCCTTCCAGAGTCAAATGTCTTGGTTGAATGAAAATTATTCTAAATCTAAATCTTACAGGGGTATGAATATTTATAGGCTTGACTATAAAAATATATCTAGATATTTTCAAGCTATAAAAAGGACTATAAAACTATAGAGGTACAACTTTAAGCGGCATCATGTTGACAGTTACGGTTTTCCAGAAGCCAAGTCTTAAGATGTTCGCCTGCAGAAGGAGGAAAACAAGAGTTCACGAAAGGTTCTTGGAATTATATTCCTGCTTGGGGATAAAAATAGCTCGATAAAAAGCACCTGTCAGAAATGATATAATATGGTCATATCTGGTGTCTGCTCTGGTTACATTATCTGAGTTCTTCTTAATGAATTCTTGAAGCAGAGGTGAAGCTTGACTGGGAAATATCCTGCGGACCAGAACAGAATCTGTACAGTGGTTTCCCAATTCAACTGTCTGCTTTTTTAAGTATCTGACAGTGAAGATGCAATTACTTTTAACATATTTTTAGAGATGGTGAGCAATTCACAGCTCTGCTCTAGTACTGCGTCCTAGATGAAAAGTATGATTCAATCCATTTCAGTGCATTTAGAAAGACGCTTAAGTAAGACAGGTATGTCAGTGAAATCTGGTGGATGACAGCTACAAAAGTATTCCTGAGATGGATGAAAACAGCACTAACAACATCTGCACCCAACTTTGCTTTTGTGTTTTTCAGGAAGACGCAGGCAGTCGCATTCTCAAAAGGCAAATTGAATTTATTTGGTTTAAGCTATGTGGGCCATTGTCTTGACTGAGTAGTTTGAATGTTTTTACTTAAAGCTCTCTAAGCTTCACTGTATGTATGTAGACATCCTTATCTCTAGCAAATCTTTGGGGGTTTTTTTCCAAACAGTAATAAGTTTAGAGCTAAATTTGCAATTTGATGCTAAAGCCTACTCAAACCTATAGCAAACGTTAAATTAGTAAGAGGACAGGGAAGATAAATTAACATTACAGAAATGTAATTTTCACAAGCAAGCTTGAAGAATACGTCTTGATTGAAATAACCTATACATCATAGTTTTTTTGTTGTTTCTTCCTTAAATTCTGTGAAGTAGCATATGCCAGGAGCAAACATCCTACTTAATTTGAAATCCGCGATGTAGTCTTCCATTTCTGTTTTTTTAATAAAGTTTCTAATTTTCTGAAAACAGCTAACCCACATTATTTTTAATTGCAGTCAATCACGTTTATGCGTGTTGGCATCCGGGGTTATTCAAGGCAAACAGCCGAGGGAATAAAAGATAAATAGGGCTGAATGATGTTGCGGGGGGAAGGAATGTGGAAAACTGTTTTCATTTTCTTGGAAATCTATTTGATTGATGGCTCAAATTATAATTTAAAAACGGCAGCCACAATCAGCAACCAAAAATAATTAAACTTGTTTTGAATTAAATTATTAAAACCGGCACATGAAGTCTGCAAAAAGAGTTAAGAGTAATAATAAGCTTGAAACTCGGATGCATCTGCAGTAGCAGATGCACTGACGTACTAGAGGCACTGAAGGACAAAGTCATGGTATGTGGTGCTACTCTCCAAACACTATTTTGGCTGCACCATATGGTATTCAGCACAGCATCGTGCAACATCAGGACTTCTTCTCCTCCTAAGAGGTTTGAAATTGCGCGTTGTCGTGTTTTGGTAGAGAGCGGGAAGCACAATGTCAAACTGCACTACGCCGTGAGAAGTGTCATCACGGCAAAGGCGATGTCTGATCTTGGCACTTCGCAAAGTCACGCCGCTACTTTGTCGTTTGCCCTTCTCTTAAACTTACGGAGTCAATATCCTCGGGCTAATTTAAAGCGGTTGTCTTTATCACTCGGAGAGAGGGGAACAATGTCGAAAAAAAGTGGCCATCTGACACGGAGGGTCTGCCTCCTTTGGAAATTTATTAGAGCCGTAATTTACATGAGAAGGTCAAAAAGCAGGCAATCACCCCTGATCCGGTCCATAAACAGCAGCCAGTCGATGCTACGCCGCTTGTCAGTCAATCACTCAAAAACTCAAGGACTTGTAAGCAGTGGTCGAAAAGTGTAATTAGTTTCATAAAAGTGAAGTAAAGCAAGATTGCACAACAATAACTAAAGAGGAAGAAGCACAAAGCTCAATTTTATTTCTCTAATATCTAATGAAGGACCACAGTATTACAAAATCACTGAGATCTCGAATAAATCTTCAAAAAAAAATTAGGAAATATTGGGATGTCCTAAACCAATCCCAAAGATTCCTGATGGTGTCCATTTTTAATTATATAGTATTGACTGCATTGATTTTACCATTTTGATTGATTTTGTGTAAAGAAGCACAGATCAGAATCTTTTAGACTGATTTTACAAATTCTGATTGTGTAATGTTTCACATCATGGCCTGGTTTTTCCGTAAGAGCTATAATAAAACAAGTAGTTCTAGTTCAACCCCAACCTGGTCCATGTCAGACGTCTTTGGCACGGTATTTGACTGACTGTAACAAACGTACAAACCTGCCGGTTTTGCTGGGCAATAAATTGTCCCAGAAATGATTGTGTTGAATGATAATATTGTCGATTTGAGCCCATTTTCAACCAATATAATGAAAACTGGAACAATAATGCAAGTTTGCAGCATTTTTCGAGATGGCAGCTTTTCAATGAGATGAAAGGGCAGTATCTCTTTAGTGATTAAGCGAACTTTCTTAGTGTGCAACATATTGCACTGGCCTTCTTAGATTTTGCACCAGAGTGACGTTTTTTGTCATCCAGTCAGAGAGAGGCAGGACAAAAACAAACAAGCAAGCAACTAAAAATCAACCTCATTTTAATTTATCATGATTAATTGATTTATTATTTATCGCAACAGGCCTACATCCAACATTTCCTCTTAGAGAAGTATTTTCATTTATCTGGTTTTACATTATCAATGAAAAAACTGGGAGAGTTTAAAATCCACTCTTTTGGGAGGTGTTAACACCAGACCTACAGCTGACCCTGGTTCTTTGTGATCATAACGACATGATCAGGCACCTCAAATTAAGTGAATGTACTTATGGAGTATTGACACTTCTTCACTTCTTATCTCTAGAAAGTGACACTAAGAGGATGAAAAGCTAACATTAGCTGGCTAATTAGCATGTGCCTCAGTAGTCTCTTCTTAGCTTGCCAATAGTACTTTCATGAAAAGCTTTACTATAACAGATGTAATGGGCTTGAGTTCTTTAGTCTCCATGCCTTGACATTAGAAACTGAACTTCCTGGAGTCTAGTAGGGTAGAAGCTCAAACAGGTAAAGGACTAGCAAAAGTTGAGTGATTCTACCCATAAAATCTCAAGTTTGGAACTTTCTTTTTAAACGCATAAAGAAGATGCACTTCCGGCTATTTATAAACAAGGTACAAACCTGTTCTATGAAAGAGGCAACCATCTTGAAGTTCAAAAATGGACGGAGCTTTTCATTGGGGAGGAAAACCTCTTTTGCCATCCATCATAGAAATATTTGGGGTCAAACTGGCTATTTTCATGTTGTACAGAGCACTGATTCACTGTTAATATGGTAAATATTAAAGGACTCCATAACTAGTGACAAGAACAGGCAGAGGTGCATGATGCTGGGACTGAGCCCCAGCTCATTTCTGTTATGATCTCCTAAATTTTTGCTCCTTATTCTGTTGTGTTGCTCACTCAAATGTTAAATAAATTGTTATTGTTGTGCTTGGCACTGACAATGCCCTCAGGGGTTACAGCCACATCTTTTGTCCAAAGGAAAATATAAGAACAGCAGAGCTGGCAGCTTAAACAATTACACAATTTCCATCTCTTTGTCTGTTTTACAACAAGTACAAATCTGCTGCCAGCGCTGGTTAATAATGGGCCTGTCTGAACAAAAGCCCTTACTTTCACCTATATTAACCTTTGCAGTTTGTTCTAAATTGCTAATCTAACTCATTGGTCAGGCCCTAAAAAAAGGGGGAGGAGAAAAAAAGTCCCATTTTATGAAGCAGAATTCAGAGATGTCTGCCGAGGTTAAAATCCTAATTACTCGTCATAGCCAAACTGCAACCCTTTGAAATTACACTACCCAATTAGTGACGACGAATGGCTGCAGAGTTAATTAACCAGAATGCTTCTTATGAGAGCAATATCAAATGTCTAAGAAATTAACAGATTGCCAGTTCAACAATTGGATGTAATTGATTTGTTCCCCTTTTTCGGGTTATGAACTCGTCTTTTTTCCCTATCCATTTAGCTAACCATCCAGGAAGGATTGAAATGGGAACTCTTAGTGTCCACTTCTGTGAGCGCAGACTGAATCACAGGCGGCAGTCCTCACAGCGGCTATCAGAATCATTGCTGTACTGATTGCGGTGGAATGTTCCTCAGTTAATGAGGTGGCACTCTGCCACTTTGCAGCATCTCGTAAATACAGACTATTTTGCAATTAGGCGAGCACGCAGTTGTAAGTGAGCTGTCATTGAGGTGACCGTGACATATGATAAAAGCAAATAAACAAGGCAAAGAGGCACAGATTTTCTGCATAAACATCCCTGTGAAATATTTAAAGCCAGACATGTAGCAAAAAGAAAAACACACAAATGATTTATCCCCCTTCGCTAATTAAGTTTATCAGTCTTACAGGAAAAAGAAAAATCACAGAACGCATGTGTAAGAAAAAAACGTCACAGTGACGGTTTAGTGGTTTGCTCAAGGACACGCTGACAAAAGGTTGCCAAGTTTCCTCTGTCTTTGCCTTTTAAGTTAAAGGTCATGCCCGGAGCATCGTAGTGTACAGAGAGATTTGACATCTGCTGGGTAAAGAGCTGGGGATAGAACAAGAGCAGAGATAGAGGCGAGAGCAGCAGAGCATGGCTCCGGGATTTAGATCAGCCAGATTTGCATCATTGGCAGGTCTTCGGGCAAGGCAGGCATAATCTCTTGCAGACAGGCTTAAGAAAGGAAAACCTGACTGTTGAGTCTCTATAGATATGGATTTTAGCAATTAGCATAGCTAATAAGAGAAAGGGTGTAAACAGTTGTATTGAAGAGTGTCAAGTGAATAAGGGAGATAAGAGTTGGTAAGGACAAGGTTTTACAGGAATCGGAACTGTGTCAAAGTTCAGCCGTCTATAGACAACTGAGTGTTTAACACTGCTGTGTAAAAAGGCTGTTCATGCTTAAAACCCTCCAGTGTGGCTGATTTAAAACTATTTAGCAAAGATGCTTGGGCAAAAATTGCTTCTGAGGAATGTAAAGACTGCATGTACACCAATGATGGCACAACCAATCATTAGGTTTCAGTGTTAGTTTCTATGGTACACAATTCTAGGTTGATTTAGGTAGCTTTTTTCCTTAAAAATTAACACATATTTAAACTGATTTTAATATTTACTTGTTGTCTTTGACACCAACGTTTTTTGATGACCAGAAATTATGAAGGTCGGAGGGCAACTACTTTTTCACAGCACTGAATTTTCATATGCACAACTAGTAAAACTGTATTATATGTTGTGATAAAAATCCCAATTATGTAAAATTGCTGATGTCCTGTAGCCCCTAACCCATAAAAGTGGCTCTCTTTAGTAATTGCCATATCTACAATGTAGAAAAGTGATTTAAATTAAGTCAGTCTGAAATAATGGTCCAAATGGGCAACACATGAGAAACATAGGACAGACATGCAAGTACACTACTGAAGGTCATTAAGAGAGGTCGACTGACTAAGCATGTAATTTGGGAATAAGGGAGGAAACTGAAGTACTCAGCCTGGTAAAAACGAGGTTCTTCTTCTACGCTTTACTTCATTCAGAGGGTCTGAACCTTCGTCTATTGAGAAACAATTGCTTGCTGGAGGTGTGGACATTTTACCCAATCACTAACTTTTGCCAGAGAAGTATGCAATGCACCAGTTCGACGCTATGATGCTTACCAGAAACTGTGTGCGCTGCAAACAGCCATCCTCAACTGCGAATAGACAAGTGCCCAGCTGAACAAAACAGCTGTTAATATAAATTCAATATCTGGAAGCATTGCTAAAACTACAACTATAGCAGACTACATTTCTACAGCAGCACGGAAACTTGGAAATATTGAGATCAATGGGAGAAATCCCAGACAGAGTACTGAATGGAGATGAGAATTGATCAGAGTTGTGTAGGAAGGCAATAGCCAGGGTATGAAGTACCGGTAAAGACCCTACAAAGAATGAAGATAACATGCTATGTAGATTCTCATACTGCCCCTGCATGGTTTGAAATCAACAAAAATTCAAGAATTTCTAACAGAGATTTGGATGCACATCTACTTCTATACAGCACTTTTCCACACACGCCGGAATTTGATTAAACAGCAGATGGCCTAACATCAGGCCACTAAAACAGTAAGTGGTTAAACACCTAGCGTAAGTAGAGTTGAATGACTTCTCAATGTAAATCAGGTTGTTCTCTTTGCTCCTAAACCAGAATAAGAGTAGAAGTTCTGCAGGTAGTACAGCCATATTCACTAACTGCATTCCTCATTTCGGAGGCTGGTTACAGTTCCTAATGACTGCAGCCAGTCTAAATAATTGAGAGAGCCAAAGCACCACATCAGCTACAGAAACGGCTATTAACCTTGGAGAGTGATATTCAAATCCAGTAAGAGCTAACTACGGCCTCCAGTGTCCCTCGCGGGGAGGAAATGTAAATGTGTTCGAGCTGAAACAGATGGGGAAACCGGCCGCCGTTTGAAGTTCCAGCTAAAGAAGTCGTTGCGAGCAGAGGGCTCTCCACCCCCTCGATGAAATATTCAGGGCTACATCTCCCGAGCTGCCTCTTTTCCCCGTGCACCCCTGTCAGACCGGGCTGGACTTCAACGCCGCTGGATTATTAGCAGACATGAACACCTTACATAAAATAAAAACTACAAATATTTACATATTCCCAGCTGCGTGGGGAACAGGGAAAAACAGCTTGAGGTTTATCTCACCCAGCACCGAAGAATCAGGGAGGTTTGATTTATGAGCTAGAGAAAGACAACAACAACTCACCACTCCTTTAAGGGTACTCTGCAGCCTAACTGTTTGGACACTGACGCGTTCTAGGCATTGCTGTTTACAAATCATCACAAATTGAATTTCTCAGTTGAGTTGACATACTGTCAGAGCTGATTTGATTCTATTGTGGTGATACCTGGCTGCCAATCATTTGCGGCTGCGACACTGTGCTGTGGACCAAAGAGAAATCCTCAGCATTACTGTTATCACCTTCCCCATGAGAGAGAGATGGAGATAAAAAGAGAGAAAGAGAGAGAGGGAGAGCAAGAGATGTGGAAAAAAGAGAAACGGGGGGGAAAGAGACGGAGACAAAAGGACTTCCTTTCTTTTCAGCAGACAAGTAGTTACAAAAAGGTGGCAGAAGTGAGATTAAAAGTTTTGCGAGAGTTACTTTTGAGCCGCATCTTGCTGCAAAAGGATGTGGTTTTAAATGTCAGATATTCAAACTTGTCCATAGCCTGGTGATAAGCATGGGCATACATACATCTATCCATTTTCCATAACTGCTTTCTCTTTGTGCGAAGTTGGGGCCTAATCTCCAGAGTGAGAGGCAGGGTACAATTTGCAGGGTTCGCCAGTCCATCACAGGAAAACACAGAGACATCTGGACACACTCACACCTAAAGGTAATTTAGAATCTGAGAACAACCTAATATTTATTTGCAACTAGATATATGTTTCTTCTCATTGTTAGGTGAAAAAACATATATATATATATATATATATATATATATTATTGTAGCTCAATACCAGAATAATGCCACATTTTCTTTAAAGTTAAAAGTTCACATATATTGTCCTTGTCTTTGTCTTTAGCATTTGCATTTGATAGCAGGCTAAATTAACAAAGATAATGCAGTATTTTAATTTCACAGTAGAAAAAGCCATAGTTTCAGTAAGTAGGTATATGAAAAAAATATTAGTATTATTATCAGGTATTGGTCAAATGAGTTTTAGCATATCACCATGGGATATCAGCCAAAAATCCAATATCGTGCATCCCTAGTTTGCTGTAATTCTCTCCCATTGCTAGTGACAGAACTGATGTCACAGCATGTTTTATCGAGTCGAGATAGAAATCGTTACCCCCTCCATTTCGCTTTTATTCAGAAGTATGTCTTCTGAGAGAGAAGCCTTGAGCTGCAGCTTCTTCTACACAACAGCAGTCAATGGATAACTCTGCCACCCGACAAAAATAGTTTAGCAATACACCAGTAGCAACTGCAGTGGCTCAATTTCCACATAATAGCTGAAGTCAGGCTCCCTTATCAGTTTTTTTTAACAAAGGTTTTAAAATTTGTATGGAATTTGCTAAGGCTGAGATTCAAGATGGAGCATTACCACAAAACAAACCCAAGAATGAAACTGCGAGTGCACACATAAGAGTAATGCGTCATACGCCACAGATTCATGAACAGTTATAAGTTACAGTTTTTTAAAGCAAGAGCCAATATGAGATTCTAATGAAACAATAACCTTAAGTAAAAATAGCAGAGAATTATGTAAATTATCTAACATATAAATCAATTGTGGAAAACACAAGGGCTTTTTAAAACAAAGATTGAAAATTACTCATGCTGCTGGCAACATAATATACGCATTGTTTATTTAAGTTGTAATAATTATTTATCACATGTGTATTAGTATTTTATTTTTGCCACAAAGACAAAAATTAAACATATATTCCATATATCCTATGGAAGTGGTAGGATGCTTGTGTTTGAGGACAAACAAGGTTAGAGTTTATGGGAAGATGGACGGAGCTAGATGCAGCTGACCTCCTGTATTGACTGAGGTTAGGGACCAGTGTCGGCCACAAATAGGTAAAATTCACAAATACTTGAGATCCTCTCTAAAACCGTTTACAACTTTCCATTTTAATAATTCAACCACCAAATATACATTTATACACACAGTGGAAACTGTGTTAGCAGCACTACCACAGAAGCTAACATCTACAGTTTTTCTTAGCTCCACTCCTGGTAGAACAGCCAATCAGTGCCAAGAAAAATAAACGGTGCCTCTGGACTGGCTGCTTTACAAATACCAGCCAATAGCCTGTCAAGTAGCATTGCGTCATTGTAGTTCTGCTTCCCAAGCAGCATTTACTTTTGAATATTTTAGGTATGCTCTACAAAACAATCCACAAAAAGTCAAATTTAGTGTCGTTATTCACAGAAAAGTCTGGAAATATGTGAAAATCAGAAAATCAACATCATCAAGAGAGCTACACCACGACTAGATATAGTAAACATAGGGAAATTAAGTACATGATATTATATATATATATATATATATATATATAATACAGCAATTTTGAAGAAAACGTAATCAAAATTGTTTAAGCTAAATGAAAAATAGATACTTTATAATATAAACCACAGGGTGAAAATAGCATATAAATCATTTTATCATTATATATTATTTTTCCATGATGACAGGTGAGGCTCTGCCTGACCGTCCTAGCCTGACCGCACATCACACCCACGCATGCACAGGGAGAACATGCAAACTCCGTGCAGAAAGACCCCGGGCCGGGATTCGAACCCAGAACCTTCTTGCTGCATATATATATATATATATACTTTCACCCGGTCGACCCGGGTTCGAATCCAGGTCGAAACCGGGCAAAAATTGCGCTATCCTGTCTGGCACGAATGACAGACAGACCTCCTCGGCGCCAATTACAACGGCTGAGTGAAATACCATCAGAAAGCCTCATTGAAAATGTGAATGCAGCATTAAGAACAATCCCTACCAACACCATAACAGAAACCAATGATGCATATACCTGAAGCACTCGAAACTGCCAAACAGAGGCTCCAAGCCTTGGCCAGCCGCCTAAAGAGATACACAAGGGAGA
>CAEFZY010029858.1:0-44280 GCA_903066815.1 Brachyrhaphis roseni
GCATGTTCTCCCTGTGCATGCGTGGGTTCTCTCCGGGTACTCCGGCTTCCTCCCACAGTCCAAAAACATGACTGTCAAGTTAATTGGTCTTTCTAAATTGTCCCTAGGTGTGAGTGTGTGTGTGCATGGTTGTTTGTCCTGTTTGTCTCTGTGTTGCCCTGCGACAGACTGGCGACCTGTCCAGGGTGACCCCGCCTCTCGCCCGGAACGCAGCTGGAGATAGACACTAGCACCTCCCGACCCCACAAGGGATAAGGGTGCAAGAAAATGGATGGATGGATGGATGGCTTAATTTTGCTCTAACAAAAATGAATTTCAAGACAATCCTCATTTATCTGATGTTTATTTACTTAAAATTATGGCATTTTATAGATCCAAAATGTTGGATCTATTTTAGTGTTGTCACATCTGATGCAGTAAACCCAGTTTGACTGGGGACCAAAATTGCAACATTTGTTACATTTCCAGCTGGTGCAGTTCACTTTCACATTGCACTGTGTCAAACGATCCAAACTCTTTGAACCTTCCGTTCACCCCTCTCACCTGTGGTGGCGCTGCGCCAAGGACTACTGAAGGAAACAAAACAAAATCCACTGGGAGCTTCCTTCTACTGGAAATGTAAACAAAAATGGAGTAGCGCCAGATTTTAGCAGTTGTAAGGTTTTACTTTTGTTCTGGTTAAAGATCACTCTGAATATCTCCCGCTAACGCTGGGTTTGTGCATTTGTTTTGGTTCCATTTACCCAGAATGCACTGCACTATAGTTCACTTCCTGCTTTTGGAGCAGTCTCTGATCAACTGGTATCCAAACCGCAGCAGAGTTCACTTCAACTGAACTGAGACCTAGGTTTGTAGGTGGACCAGAGTTTGCGTTTTTGAGTTTGATTGCGCGTTCTCCCAAATGAACCGAAGGATCCACTTAAGTAAACTAGAGTTTGTTAAAGCGGACTAAACAGTGCTGGAGTCAACACGCTCAAAGTTGAAGGCATCTAAGGAATAAAAAAAATCTATTATTGCTGTTTGATAATTATAAGGGAAAATAATTGGTGGATCTCTAGTTTGCACTACAATGAAAAGTTTGTCCTGCAGTAACAGAATACCTGCTTTTGTCCGCAGATCCATCAGAGCTGACTCAGACTGTGGCTCCCATCACAGAGGAACGTGCCTCCCGCACGCTGTACCGCATCAGCCTCCTGCGGCGCCTCCGCGAGCGCGTCCTGCCCCACCCCTCCCTGGAGGAGCGCCTCCTCCTGGCGCCGCGCAGCTCCGAGCTGCCCGCCTGGTGGAGCATGCCGGACCACGACCGGCAGCTGATGCTCGGCGCCTCGCTCCACGGCGTCAGCCGCACCGAGCTCTCCATCTTCTCAGACCCGCAGTTCACCTTCAACTCCGCTCGCGACGAGTTCATCCAGAACCAGCAGGCTCTGCCGCTGCCGCCACCTCCTCCGCCGCCTCCGCCCATCATGACGCTTAGCCAGCCCAAGTCTGAGATGGACTTACCCGGCGCGAAGGGGGAGGGGGCCGACAATAGCGCCCGACTGTTTGGGGGGAGAATCGGTAGCGACCTGCAGAGCACGCCCTTGAGTCACCACGCCGGCAAAGCGCAGGGTCCAGACTGGAGCTTCAAAAGCAGCAGGGAAAGAACAGAAAAAACCGGAAGGAAAGGTGAAGGAGGCTCCGATTCTGATTCAGACTCAGACTCAGGCTCGTCGTCCTCAGAGCGCTCCGGTAGCAGCGACGACAGCGGAGACAGTGACGAGGAAGTAGAAGGAGGTAAGTCCATGGATGGAGTAAAATAAAAACAACAGGAAGTAGAACCACAGACTTCACATTCACACTGTTCTCACTTTTAGGTGGCATGAAGGTAGGAGATGTGGATGAAGAAAACAGTCTACTCTCTATGACTCCGTCTCAAGACAGCATACTTCCACCTGAGCCAATCAGAGTCGACTGGCCTAAGGTACCTAAAAAAAATATTTGTTTGCAGCAGACCAAAAATTTACTAATAACTTCTTCAGACTAACGCCGTACATTCTGTTTCCTGTTTCAGGACCGCGTGCTGATAAACCGCCTGGACAACTTGTGTCACCTGGTGCTGTCGGGTCAGTGGCCCTCGGGGCGGCGCTACATCCCCGAAGCCCAGCTCAACCCGAGCTCTGAGCTGGTGGGCGAGGACATGGCGTACACCCGGGTCATCCGGAAACCCAGCAGCGCACCGACCGGCATCGGGGCGGAGGGAGAGGACGGAGAGTTCACCGTAAAACTCCTCAAGGTGACGTCATACAGGAAGACTAGCCTGGTGTTGGCGATCCGCTGCTTTCCTTATGGCGGTAGCGACTTTGATCTGTAACTTTGACGCCTCTCTGTCATCCTTTCAGGAGGAGGGTCTGAAGCTGACGTTCTCTAAGCAGGCTCTGCTGCCCAACGGGTCAGGGGGAGAGAGCAGCGGGCGCAAGAAACGCAAAGACCAAGAGGTGTGACCTCATGGTTTATTCTCCTGTTCTGTTGATCTGTACGGTGTTACAAGCTCTTAAGGTTCATTCATACCAGCCTTGGTTAGTCCAAGTGAATCAAAATCCAGTCAGTTTTTATAGAAAGTCCGGTCCGTTTGTAGAGGTGTGAATCGAACTCTGATGCGTACCAAGAAACCAAATTCTGGTCCACCTAAAAGCCTAGGTCTCAGTATTAGGGAAGTGAACTCTGGTGTGGTTTGAATGCATATGTGAATGCAAACTGAGCGGAGTCCGCTCCTAAACCAGGAAGTTTATGATAGCATAGGGCATTCTGGGTAAATCCAACCCAGAATGCCCTATGCGTCTAACGCTAGCGGAGGAAATCTCTTGTCTTCCAACAAAGAAAATGAGAAGTCTTACCACCACTGCTCTATTATTTATTTATTTAACATTTTGTGCAGAAGCAAGTTGCACCCATGTCTTCTTCTGAGATTTTCATGCTGTTTCCTTCAGTGGTTCTTGGTGCAGCGCCACCCCAGGCGAGGAGGTGAACATGTTTTTCAAAGAGTTTGGTTTGTTTGGCTCAGTGCCGTGTGAAAGTGAACCGCAGCAGCTGAAAATGTAACAAATTTGGCAATAGTCGAGTCTACCGGACAATGATCTGTGAAAACACTCCCAACTTAGATTCACATCTTAACTGAGCGTCCTTAAAGCAAACACCAAACTGACCAACCTGAAACGTCTCTTTCAGCTGTCAGAGTTAGACGGCCTCCATGACCCACTGGAGCGTGCTCCTCGACGAAGGGACCCCCCCACCTGGTTGAAAGAGAATCCAGATTATGAGGTGGAAGGAGACATGTTGGAGGTAAAGTCCTGGCTGTTTAACATCAAGAATCAGAAAAGTGTCGTTTTGTATGGTAACCTGGGCTTCAGGCGTGTATTTCAACACTTCCAGGGTGATAATTCGGTTTTGTGTTTTGTGAAGCAGCTGCTGGTGAACAGGAGTAAGAGGAAGAGGAGGAGGCGAGCGAATAAACCCCTTACAGGCACTGAAAAGGTCAAGGTCATCAACATGATGACGGGAAAGAAGGTGACGCCATTTTCTTCTTCCCTCTGTGCTCTTTTTTGTCCCTTTGACCTCTTCTTCCTTCATTCTGTCATTTTTCTTCGCGTCTCTTTCATTCTTCTTTGACATTCTTTTTTTTTTTTGGGCTGTTTTTTTCTCTTTTCAGTCTTTTGTCTTCCTGTCTGTTTTGTCTTTATATCTTTAGTTTTTTCTTCCTTTCTATCATTCCTTTCTTGTGTAATTATTTCCATTCATTTGTTCTTCCTTAACTCCATGGTTCTAGATGTAAATCCTGTTCATCATAGAAACATCTGTCATAAACATCTGATGAACTTCGGTGTTTTCCATTTAAAAATGACACTTCCTCTGGAGCTGTGGGAAAGTCTGGAAGTTTTATGTCGAGGCGCGTCGGAGCTCAACCTGCTGACATTCCAACATTTCTCTGTAGGTTGGAGCTGCTTTCTGTCCGATGCTGCAGGATCTGAAGGAGTATCTGGAAGAGAATCCTAATATCGCCGTTGCACCCGAGTGGTCTGAGACAGTTCAAAAATCAGTACGCTAAATATTTTATTCTTCATGCTGTAAAGAATTAGCTTTACTAGTTGTTTTGGGTTTTTGTTTGCTTCTTTATAGCTTAGACAGATGTTTTCATGTTTATTCTTCCTCCTGCAGGGTTTGCTGCCTGAATCCCTCTTCCACCGCCTGCTGACGGAGCACTCCGAGATCCCGAAGAAAAGCCACCGGCGGCGTCACCATCACCACCACCACCACCACCACCACCATTACCACACTCCCGAGCCCACGCCCGAAGACCCCACCCTGGACGGCGTAGAAGAAGAGACTCTGGTTTCGGACGGAGCCTACATGATGGACGAGGAGGATCTGGAGACGTCCCACCACTTCCTCACCAGCCCGGACTTTGACGCCAAAATGGAGGGCGGCGACAGCCTCTCCCAAGGCGACTACGACAGCTCGGATCAGGAGGCGCTGCTGGGTGACGTCATCATGGCGCAGAAGGACTCTGACTCTTCATCAAGCTCAGACGACTGACTGAAGTGACTCGTCTCCTGCGCTCCCACCATTCAAAATGAAATCATGCTATTCCGAGATCGCTCTTTTTTTTTTTTTTACCAACATGTAACAAATGAATTGTTTTTGTTCTTTTTTTTTTTGCTACCTTTATTCTTTTGTTTTATTTAGGATTAGTTCTGTGTAAGGAGCAAAGTGTGCATTCATCAGTTTGTTTTTTTTCCTATCGCGGTCATGTTGCGCCAAGCTCCTCTCGATCTTCCTTGTGACGTCTCTCTCGTCGTCTTTATTTCCTTCTCTTCCATCCGAACCCATGAATTCCCATCACATTCCCAAACGTGACCAAATGGGGGACCCTCGCTGTATAGACACACTTTTCATATCTTTAAAAAAGAAGAAGAAGAAAAAAACCCTCAAAGCTGGTCCTTGAACGCTACATGAAACTGGATACATTTACTGAGCAGAACTCCTTCCCAGAGGAGGCTGTGAACTAATTTGGGGGGCCGGATTGGAGGTGGGGTTCCAGTGTGTGGATATACTGTTAGTGTTTTCACTCTGTGGGAAGGGGATGTGGGGAGGGAGGGAGAGGGGAAAATGGCGTTATTAGTTACTGAAGCAGTGCGAGGAGGATGGGTGTATTGTATAATGTAGAGCTCGTCAGTTGTGTGCTATGGTGCAAAGATGACGGCTGTGAGGTATTATTCTTGTTTTATGATCTGACTGTATCTGTGATATGAATAACAGCAATCTACAGTGAAAGAAAACCCTCCTGTGTGCATCGTCTTTTTGACGCGACCTGAGCAGAAAGTTCAACTGGTTACATTAATTTCAACACATTGGAACAACTTTCTATTTAAACCAGACGATTATGTATTTGATCATTTTAATGTGGAAAGTTAATATACCAAAACTACTTGCATCTATTTTTTGTTTTGTTTTGTTTCTATTCTGTGAAGCAACAACTGACAAACTATTAATTTCCAGCTCTGCTCATCTTTATTTTTGTAGAACTTCTCAATCACAAGTGAAAGTCGAAACCTAAACACAAAACAATTATAAAGTAAAAAACTGAAACAAATTGTCACCTTCCTAAAATAATGGCTCCCAAATCATTTTTTTGCGAAAGGTAATTTTTGGCAAAAATAAATAAATAAATAATAATAATCCCTACCTGTTTTTTGCCAAAAGATTTGGTCAAAAAAATTGACCTAAACTATTATTTTAGGAAGGTGATGAAGTGGAATTAAAGGTATATAAAATAAGATTAAGTTGCCAAGTAAGGAAACTAATAAATTTGTAAAAATTTTATTAGAAGGTTAAAAGTTCATCACATTAAATTAGAATATTTCAAATTATACAGCACAGGAAGGATGAAAAAAAGGGAAACTAAAGTCTTGGTTCATTTCCCTTCACACATCCAGTTCTTACTCCACAACTTAACCCAATCCTTGCTGCTGTAAGAGATTCAATTCTGGAAAGGTCGCCTCAAGGTTAAGAGTGTGTTGTGTATTTTTTACTATTCTTCCAGAAGGGCTTTTGAACAAAAGCTTTTCTATCATTTTATTATGATAGGAGGTGTTTCCCAAAGTCAAAGAATTGAGGATGAGATTAGTGGGTGCAAATATTATTTATGCTGCAGGAACAACAGGCAGCTTTCACAGAATTGCATTAAATGGATTATATGATCACACATTAAGGGGGAAATGAGCAATAAGGCTTATGAGATGTAACTAAAAGACAAAGCTGCAAAAAGGTAAGATTTTTGTTTTGTTTTTTAAGCATCCAACCAGTTATAATTTTTTGAAATTCTAATACTAGCAAAGTTGTTCTTTCTCAACTGCTTTTTATTCATTATGTCCAATTCCTGTTTTCAGCTTATTGTATTTTATTCTGTGTGCCTCTATATGCCTGAATAATTCACAGATAATTTAAAGGCTGGGTAAGCAAAAACCGAACAAAGTTTTAAAAAGTAGAGTCTTTCTCGTTAACCTTCTTTTTTCAATCAATCACTCCATCAAGTTTATTTGTATAGCACATTTCAGCAACACGGAAGTGCTTTATTTACATGGAGCAAACATAAAAAACCCGCATTATAAGCACATCATATAGTCAACAGTTGTGAAAACCAAAAACAGACATTACAGTTTCGCTGGCCAGGAACTTGTAAAACATGTCCTAAATTATTCATTTTATTTTATTTCATTTTATTAAAAAGCGACAAAAGAGCCTTTCAACCTCCCCGTTTCTTCGCTAATAAATTATGGCTCCGAGTGAACAAAGTTAACCGTGTTTCATTTTTACGAAAGTCCACGAACGCAGCACCAGCTTCTACTTCCATCCCCTAGAGGGCGCTAGTGGCATTACATTGACGAACATGCTTGTTTAGGGTCGCTTGTCATCTTTAGGCTGTAAAAAGACCAACACGTCAAATTTAATTATCCAAACGGACTTTATGTAGCTGTTGTTAACTATAAATCACATAAATATTATCTCATTTAAGTTATTTTAATATGTGTTCGGCTGTAGCAGCATGCTAACCGTCTGTTTGCTGTTAGCTAGCTAGCTAGTTGCTAGCCACTATTGATACAGATGTTAGTTTGTGAGCTGAATAGAGGAATAGCTTCTAAAAAAGTGATAGTTTGACTCGACAGACAAGTCTAAATGGATCTCAAGTTTTACTCTGAGCTGTCGGATGACTGTCCTGCCAATGTTGACGCGGAGTTTATGGACAGCCAGGCGTACGGCGGATACTCTGAGGACAACAAGGTGACGTTACATCCGAGGATGCCTGGTTAGAAACAGTCTCTGTAGTTAGTTAAATGTTATTTATTTATCTGTTTCAGTTTTCTGAAGGCAGCGACAGCTATCTAACCATTAGTGGAGCTGGGCATCATTTCCTATCAGCAGAGGTTAGCGACTGACTTCACTGATGAACCATCTAATTTCTAGTCGTGTTTTTAACCCATCTCTCTCTATGTGTGTGTGTTTTTTTTCTCCACATGCAGCAGACATTTCACACTCCTAGTCTCGGGGATGAGGTGTTCGAGATCCCCCCGATATCCCTGGATCCAGACCAGGCTCTCAGCATCAGTGAGGCAGTGTCCCACTTTGACCTGACCGACGGCTCAGACGACACCAGCGGGTCTTCTGGCTCCAGGAGCCTGGTGAGCAACCTGGTGGTGGAGGCCAATGATCCGTCGTTCGCCTCCACCTTTGGGACTCAAGGTCTGGAGAGACTGAACCTCGGGACAATAGATCAAGCTGGAGGGGGAGCCCTGCTCAGCTCCTCTGCCCTGGTGAGTTCTGGGATCAATCAATCAATCAATCAAATCTGAATGCTGTTTGAAACCTGGATTTTTGCTTTCTCTTTATTTTCTCTTCAGGAGATGGGGAACTCCAGCGGCTCACATTTCAGCCGCTCTCCTCCCATGACCATCGATGTTCAGCTGAGCGAATT
This sequence comes from Brachyrhaphis roseni, assembly GCA_903066815.1. Classification (NCBI taxonomy): domain Eukaryota; kingdom Metazoa; phylum Chordata; class Actinopteri; order Cyprinodontiformes; family Poeciliidae; genus Brachyrhaphis; species Brachyrhaphis roseni. Next base: position 8,006 of record CAEFZY010029858.1, read on the forward strand.
AGGTCACGGTCTCCTGGAAGGCAGCCAGCTGACCGGCATGAACCCGTCAGACCTGACGCTGGGGCTTGGGGGGAGTAACCCGGGGCATCATCCCGATACGCCAGAGGAGCCGCTGCTAATATCCTCGTCTCCAGTCGGTTCCCTGCAGGACGAGGACATGGATGACTTTAAGGTAAGCAGGATTATATGTGGTGGATTGTACACGTTCCAATGAAACTTCAAATGCTCTTCTTTTTGATTTATTGATTTTTTTTTTTATTCAGTTAATCAAATAATTTGCTATTCCTTCTTGAAAACACTGAGACAATTTCAACAACTTGACTGAAAAGGTTCAAGTAGAAGCAGAAGGCTTATATTTATGTCCTTCTCATCAAATTAAACTATAAACTCCATAAATCATTCCAACTTATAAAAACCCCAAACATATCACTTCTTGTATTTAAAATAACTTAACAGAAACATAAAAGGAAAGAAAACAATCCACAACAGATGCATGTTAAGGTTTTTACCCCTGTATACGACACTCCCATAAGTCCGTTCTTTCATAATTCCAAAATTTAATTCCAACGACATGAAAAAACCTTTTTCTTTTTATATATATTTTTTTGGCACAATGTTTTGTAAATTTACAAACATGTCGCAAATCATTAGAGATCCATTAATATCATCTGCAAACAATTGAGAATCCTTTTTTTTTTGTTTTGATTGGCCAACAAAAGTAAAAATATTTCCTTTCTTTTCATTCTCAAGTCCTACTTTGTTTGGATCTGTCATATAAATTCCTAATAATTTATATTAATGTTTTTATTTGTAACTGTCTGCTTCATTGATTTTAAACATTTTTGTGACCCACCTTCTCTCTTCCTACAGAGAAGCGTGCTGGTGGACTCCCCCGTGTCCATCTCCTCCTCCCCGGTCCTGTCCCACATGTCCCCCTACCCCGTGTCTCCATCCTCTGCCTCCCCGGTGGCAGCGGCCAGGCGGGTCGGAGGGAAACCAACCGCTCTGGCCTCGGCAGCCGAAGCGGCGGGAGGAAAGAAAGGAAGGAAGAAGAAGGATCCCAACGAGCCGCAGAAGCCCGTCTCGGCGTACGCTCTGTTTTTCAGAGACACCCAGTCGGCCATTAAGGGCCAGAACCCCAACGCCTCCTTTGGGGAGGTGTCAAAGATCGTGGCGTCCATGTGGGACAGCCTGGCGGACGATCAGAAACAGGTGCGCCGTTTGCCTTCTATTGATATCTGTCTAGAAACAGGAACAGGGCAACGTGGCTTAGAAATAAAGTCAGATTTCTTTTGTACCAGATCCAATTTTAGTCCTTTTTTTTTAAATGAAATGATAGAAAATGTTTTCAAAAAGTGACTTTTATGTCAGTTATCGCTCCTGAGTTGAATGGCGGAGAATCAGAGCGAGGCTACGAGAACATAGTCATATTAGCAAAAGAAAAATTGACTCAATTTCACCAGAAAAAGCATTTTAAAATTGCAATATGGTTGTTTTTATTGCTGAAGTGTTAAGACTAAATATAATAATAATATAATAACATAATAATAATAATATAATAACTCTTATTATAAGATTCAGACTTTATTCTGGTAATATTACGACTTCATTCTCATAATTATGAAAAAAAAATGCAGCTATTCCATTACATTGTGGACTTGAACTCAAAGTCCAATTAAACAGAAGCTGTAAAACAAGATGGCCGCCCTGGTTGCACCGACATCTCTGACCTTTTGAAACCCAGAAGAAAAGAAAAAAAACAAAACAAAACTAATTTTCCAAGAATTAAATCTTCTAAGATCAAAAATTCAATTAATGGATTAGATCGGTTTCTCGCTCAGCTCTAATACAGAAAGACGGTTTTTTGTTTCCTGCAGGTTTACAAAAAGAAAACGGAAGCAGCCAAGAAGGAGTACCTGAAGGCGCTGGCAGCGTACAAAGCCAGCCAGCTGTCTCAGGTAACGCCACGCTGTCCTGCGTAGGAACAACCACTCAGTGTCTCTGTCTCCCGCTGATATTCCTTTGACCTGGGTTCCCTCCCTGCAGCCGGCCGCTGTGGAGATGGAGACCTCCCCCCCTGTGGTGGATCTGACCCTGCCAGCCCCTCCTCCTGCGGGCCAGCAGACCCTTCTCCTGCCCTCAGCCAGCAGCAGTAGCATGGAGGCCAACATCATCCTGGACGTTCCTCCCCAGGCGGGCGCAAACCCAGCCGGCGCTCCAAGCGCCATCCTTCCTCCGACCCAGACCGTCACCAAGATCATCATCCCCAAGCATCTGCTGCAGGCCGGGGGTCAGGTGACGCTGCTATCCGGAGGGGTCGGCGCCGTGCAGCCCACCCTCCTGGTGTCCAGCGCCGCCCGCCAGCCGCCGCCTCTGCAGCAGATGCAGAACGCGCCGCCCCCGCCGCGGCTCCAGCAGATGGCGCCGGCCCCACCGCCGCTGCAGGCCAAACCCAGAGAGGGAGCGACGACGACGCTGGGCCAGCCGGTCACCATGGCGGCGACGCCTCCACCTCCGCTCCAGATCAAAATAGTCCCTGCGTCGGTTCAGGACAGGTTGGCCACCAGCGTAGTCGCACCCACCGCTACTGCTGCTGCTGCTCCGGCGCAAGACGGGAGTTCTGCTGCAGCTACAGGCGACGATGACATCACAGAGATCCTGGATTCAGATGAGGTAAACCTCTGACTCAGAGCAGCTTCCATGCAGCCTTCGTATCTCTAACATTAGGTTGCCGTGTCCACCATGTTGACCGAAAGGTTCGTTTGATGTTTACCAGTTAGGTGGTTTCTGATGGCTGTGGTGGTTTGTAAGTAGGGATTAGAATAAAAAGCAGTGGAATACAAATGCATGCCACACTTTTCAGATCTATATCTGTAAAAAAGAAAGTAGAGAGTTATCGATTAATGAGTGAAGTTGGTTAATTATGTGCATCTCTAATCCAAACTGTCAAATGTAACCATAATGTGAAACTCTACCACACATGTACCAGTAAACACATGATCTCCTGCTGCAGTGTAGCGTTCACATGTGCAAACGCTGCGCTCCTGTTTCCAGGACGTGATGGAGGTGAACGCGTCCGCCGGCGGCGCCTCTGTGAAGAGCATGTGTGTGAGAGCGGGCTGCACAAACCCGGCCATCGACAGCGAGGACTGGGACCAGGAGTACTGCAGCAACGAGTGTGTGGCCACTCACTGCAGGTGTGTAGACGTCATCTCGTTTGTTTTTCATCTCTTGTTTTGTTTTGAGCCATCAGAATAAAAAAGAAAATGTAAAAATTCCAACACGTTGTTGTTTCGTAGGGATGTCTTCATGGCGTGGTGCTCCATCCGGAACCAGAACCTGGGGACGGTGAAGTGAAGAGCGCCCTCTATTGATCGACACAGACACAACAACTGATATATACATTTTGCTAGTAACACTAGTCAGCTGAAAACTCAGTTTTTGTTTTTTGAAAAACTGGAACAAAGATAAGTGGTGATTGTTGTCACTGCTTTGGGTGTAAATTGTAGTTTAGCAGTGAGTTTTCTGGGGGAAGAAATGAAGTGTCAGTAAATCTGATCCAGAAGTGGATCGGATCCGGTAACGCTGTTACAGCCAACGCTGTTACCGCAGGATCTAATGGCAGCTACTGTAGTACAGTTTGAAAAGTCAGCAACATTTTACTTTTTCTTTTTTTTAAGATAGAAAATAAAATAATAATTAAAAAAAAACATTCCCAGTAATGAACAAAATAAAAAGCTCCAGACCAGCTGAGCATTAAATGCCTTCATTTGTTTGTATATGTTTGGTATTTGAAGATGGCTTTCCATGTGGGGTAATGCCTTTTTTTGTATGATCTTTTAATCAGGCAGTTTAGTTGTTTCTAAATTCTCATGTTTTTTTTAAATAAATTTAAAAAAAAAAAAAGCCTCTAGCAGACGACCATTTGATTCTTTATTTGTTTTAAATTAAATTTTTTCAGGATGAAAGGTAAATCTCAGGAAGCCTGTCGGTTCTCGTCAAAACTAAAATTTTGTTAAAAATTTTAGATATCAACCAGACATTTTGAAACGGTATAATGGATACAAAACATTGAATGGATATTTCTCTTATGCATTTCTGGTGTTATGCATGTCTTAAATTTGAGTTCTGGGCAGATGATGACCTTTTACCGCACAAAAAAATCAGGCACAGGTTCACCGCCGGAGATAGTTTTCAGAAACAACTTCCTTAAAAATCAACCTGAAACGGTTTGCTGTAAGAAAACAAAAGATGGGACGAGAAAAGTAAATAAAAAGAACAAGTGACTTGAACAACAAAGCTTGTTCGTTTTAACCTCCAACCAGTACAACCTTCATCCCAATTGCAGACGTGTCCAGACGTAATTACGGTCTCTCCTTCCTCCATCCTTTTCCATTAATATTTTGTTAAATTTTAATCAACCTTCTTAGTTTCCCTGCACATGTAAACGTGGTGAACCCATTGTGACCACGGGAAAAGCAGTGAGTTGGTAGTTTCACATCCAAGATGGAGTCAGGTTTTATTCTTCATTTCCTCAGCAGTGTGGCAGTTCTGATTGTGTGGGTTTATGGTCGAGAGGGTTTGTTTGGACAGTTTTGCAATTTACTGCCTCTCAGAAGGTCAGAGGTCATTCCTGGATGAGCTGAAACAGATAAATTCCTTTGGGAGTTTCACAGGAAGGAAACCCATCCTGGTTTCCTTCCTGTGACTTGATCCCAACACTTAAGGCTGGAATCAGGAATAATTTATCAGAAATCCCACAAGAATTGTTTGGTAATCTGATAACACACTATAAGATGACATGAATTTATTTTTCTTCATGAAACGCAACCCAGGATTTTCAAAGTTGTTTAGATAAAATTACAAGATTTTACTTTCAGAATAATCCAATTAATTTTCTTATGAATTCTTTAAATCACTGTAATTTGAAAGACTTTTTGTGTCAAGTATTCTGTATTTATAACTATTAGGGTTATTAAAAATTACAATAAAGTCAAAATAATACAAAAATAAACTATTAGAATAAAGTCATATTTTGAGAATAAATTGGTAATGTTACTTTATTCTGGTAATGCTATAACTTCATTTTCATATTTCAACTTTACTCTCCTTAAATTATGACTTTATTCTCGTAATTTTATTTTATTTTTTCTTAGTATGCCCCTAATACTCCATCATCATTATACATAAAGTCAATCAAATCAGTGATTTAAAGAATTCATTAGAAAGTGAATTAGATTATTCTCAAAGTAAAACCTTGTAACTTTATCAAAACAACTTTGAATTGCTTAAAAAAAAAAAATCTTGGTCCATTATGAAAAAAAAAAAAATGTTCTTAGCTCCGTCGTAAAACATAATATTCATATTGTGAAAAATCAAAACCCAGTAAAAGTTTACTTATACAAAAACCTCTTTATTTAAATATTTGTTCCTGAGCTGTAATTTAGCGCAAGTCCACCAGGCTCCATGTAGTTTGTGTCTGTTGCTTCATGAAACCTTCACAATGGAGGCTCTGCTGGGCGGGTCGACGTGATGGAGGCCCAAACCCAAACACACGGGCTGCGTCAGCTCCGCCTTGAACTCGTGCAGCAGCATCTCGGTGGAGCCCACGGCGCTGAAGCCGATTCTGCCTTCCTCAAAGTTCACCTCCACCGCTATTCTGGTGCTGCGCAACGACCCGGACAGAGCGGTTTTGTGTCCATCGTGGAAGGCGAACAGCTCGCCCTGCCCGCTGTGGGACAGGCTCCAGGATTCCGAGTTGTGTCCGAATGCGCTGCTGCCGTCTCTGCTCCTTCGCGGGACGCTCCGGTAGGAGACGGCGATGTCCCAGCAGCCCTCGGCCTCCACCTCCCAGACATGGGCGCCTGAGGAGAAGCACGGGGCGGAGAGCACCTGCGGGGCTTGGTCGAAGCGGCCGTCGCTGTTGGGATAATGCAGCGCCGCTTTGACTCTCTCCACTGTCCGGAGGTCAGCAGAAAGTCCAAGGAGACGACTGGCGGTGTCCAGGTCCAACATGACAGTCCCTGACAGAGCAGGTTTTGACAGAGGGTCACACTCACACACATGCTTTCCCACATCTGTGCAAACATTTAGAGTATTTTTTTCTCAAACTTTTTAACAGATAACTTTTTAACCACTTGACTCATTAACAAACTCTGACCGACCACCTAACCCGACACGGCCGAATGAAAATATGAGTCTTTTAACTCATTGCCTTTGTTTATCCTATTGCGAAGGGTGATGCTGTTTCTCAAATGTGACTGGCCACAACAAAACCTTGAACAATCTATACATGGAAATCAAAAAAAACCCTAAAATTAAAAATTTTCATTTTTATTTTAGGGCTAATTGTAATTTAGAAGCATAATAAAAGAATTTTAACCCTGACATAATTTTGTTTTAGGTGTTAAGATGCATTTCGCCAGCAGGGGGCGCTAGGTCTACATGCCAATGACATGCTATGTATGTATCATAATATTGTACTAAAAACAAAAGTTTTGCGACTCATCCTGAGAAACTGAAAAATATACAAAAACAGCAGGACAATTTATACAATCGGAGGAATTTATGTCCATAGCATAAATTCCTCCGATTGTATAAATTGTCCTGCTGTTTTCGTTTCTTCTTCAGCTTTTCTTTTAAGCAATTTATTTGTTATTATTTTTAAACACAATCCTTTGGTAAGCTAAATGTAGCATCGTACTTTGAGCTCGCCTTGTTGACCAGTAGGGGGCGCCTGAGTACCACCTGATTTAAAGGGACACATCCATACCTCCGTCTTTGTCTTCTGAAAGCCTCTTCAGAGGATGATCAGCCATGTGTCCTATGCAGGAAGAAGATGAGACTGAGTCAAAATGAACTCCACTTTAAAACTGTTCCATTTTTTGGGTTGAATGATGATAAAACACCTTTAATAAGGAATTGGAAGCAAACATTTACTGAGAGCAGGCTCCAAATTATTTACATTGACAAGGGGCACAACTTGGAACTTTCTGAGATGTATGTAGACAAATTACAGGCGTGCCTTTGTTATAGATCAGATCATTTTCACAAGAACAAACATCTGTTAAAAACAGAAAATGCCGACCAGAAATCAGTTTTCCGCCATAGTTTTGGCGCCCCTTCTAGCGTAGCACCCGTATGCATCACATACAGTGCATACCCACTTTTTGCGCCGTTGCTGATACATTTTTGAGATGTGGTGCAACACCAGCAGAGTTTCTCTAAATCACTTGACTTCCTGGCTTTCAAACCTTATGTACTTTTCAAGGTTGGCTCAAACGTTCGGAAACATCAGAAAGTTTGTGTCCTCCCTCACTCCGAGTTGACAACTCTCAGGATGAACATAACAGCCCTAAGTTTTTTATAATGTTTGGATCAGAAAAAGTTGAAACTTCAAAACAACTAGTTGTTTTTCCATCTGTTAGTCTAACATTCCCTATTTACAAAGCGTAACCTGGACATGGAGACTGACGTCTTTTTAGTAGACGCAAGCTAGACATCGTCTTTTCAACATCATAACCGATATTGCTTGCTCTGATGAGTTTCACCTGCAATGCTGGAATAAATGTGATGCACACGGCTCTGCTGCCTCTCTAGCGCGTCCGCCAGCGTCTGGTTCTCTACAGAGTAGTTGTAGGCTGGTGAGAAACAAAACATGGACGTCACCGGTTTTATCTGGTAACGCAGAACGATCGCGCCCGGTTCAGGGTCCGACATCGTCTCTCTCACCGTAGTAGAGAACTATGAACCACAGAGAGAGCAGGACCACCGTGAGGCCGTTGAGACGATCAAGACGGTTTAATTTCTGTCTCTGGATTTAAGAAGAAGAAAAAAATAAATTTGAAATCTGACTGGCAAAGACATTTGTGAATCATAACATTGTTTAAAATATAAAATGTAAGGAAAACTTTATTTCAGTTACACAGATCAATAAACGATCCAAACAAATCGTGTTAAGTTCAATTTTATGCTCAAATTAAATGCTTAAACAAAATATGCAAAGAAAGTTACAAAAAAAAGAATTCTAAGAAATGTTCCTGCTACGTTTTCTGGCATTTTATAGAAATAATTTTGGTGATTCTATCTGACCTAAAGCCAGAAAGGTTTAGTCTACTAGCGAAACAAAAATGTGTCTCTTTTAACCAAGTGTGTGAAAATATACTGTAAACAATGTTTTCCAAATTTAGGCTTCGAATCAAATGTTAGATTGCAGTTTATTATAAAACTGTGCAGTTTGAATATCAAACACTTTCAAGGACTTTCTGCAGAAATCAAGCACTTTGCAAGTCTTCAAAGCACATAATTGAAAGTCAAGCCTTTTGAAGGATTTCAAGCACTTCTACAAACCATGCTAACATAAATTAAGTCATGTTTCAGTCATAAATTTCGATTACGTTTCCTGTGATTTTGTGTGATACCAATTCCCACCAGTTTTGTGGTGTTTTATGGAGTGTCTCCATTGACGTCGCAACACTTTAAGACTGAAAATTGAGTCTATTCTTCTGTGCAAATTAGCTCAGGTACAGTCGGATTGGGTGGAGAACATCTTTGAACAGCCATTTCTAACATTTTCCAAAACGTTTCGGGCCATTCTAACACGTGGATATGCTTTGACCTGAATCACTGCGTTGTAGCTCCAGTTGTAGACCTTCACTCTAAGTCTAACCAAACCCAGTGAGCTTTAGAAAACGTCACTTACCTCATGTTGGCGGTTTACAGCATTCATAGACTCTTCCATTTGCTGCTGGAGCATTTTAAAGTGCTGGTCCAAGTAGTCCTGTTGAATACAGACACCCCGATTAGCTTTCACCTAACGAAGCTGCCGTAGGAGCGATGCTGAACTCACAGTTAGCTGCCGTCGCAGGACGGCGGAGGCGTCCGAGGCCGAGCCGAGCCGCTTGTTCTCCAGGGCGCACATGTTGCAGACGTAGCGCCTGGACGAGCTGCAGTAGTACCGCAGCACCTGGTCCCGGTGCTGCGGGCACTTCCTCTCCAGCAGGTCGCTGAGCGGATCGACCAGGGGGTGTCCGGTGAACGCCCGCAGCTCCAGGTGGTCCTTCACGTGCTCTCTGCACAGCGACACCTCGCACTTCAGGCAGGACTTGAAGGCAACAGTTTTTGTCTCGCGGCAGCAGTCGCAGTAGACACATTCAGCCAGCGTCTCCTGCAAGGAAGCGATCAATCAGCCAGAGGTCAGAACAGATACACACAGGGCCGCAACTGGCGATTATTTTTGACGATTAATCGGATGAAAAATTGGAACACTGAACCTTTTTCGTTTAAACTTTTAACTCCATTTTTATACAAGATTAGAATACTTAAAAAATATTAACAAAAACACAATTTAATTGCTTTTTTAAAGTAAGAAAACACATTTTATTACTTAAAATGCAATAAAGTAGCATTGATCGTTTTTAGCAAGTCAGCAGATGTTAGAAGTATGTTCACTTCTAACATCTGCAAGTCAAGCTTTCTGTCGACTTGATGTTAGTCAAGCAGAAAGAGCCGAGATGAAAGCTCGGCTCTTTCTGCTTGACTAAACATCAACACACTGTAGGACTGATCTGTTGATTAAGTTTTGATTAACCTATTAATGATTGGATATCAAAGGGTACTTAATACCTTTCTTTCACAGAATTTGAACCAGTTGAAGCTAAAACTATGCCATTTGAGGACTTCAGTATAGAACAGATTTATAGACAAAGAAGGTTTTTTTCTATCTTAAATGTATTTTTTGTACAGTTTTGGCTTAATTGCTCCTCTAAATAGAATAGACTTTATTAATCCCCACGAGGAAATTGCTAACTTGGTGACAAGCTACTCCAGGTATAAATAATGCATTAATAAGCAAAAATAATAATATATGTTGCTCTTTCAACAACTGGATTTTTTTAAGGCTTGATACTTTAGTTAATGATTAATCGATTGCTAAATTAGTTGACGACTATTCCAATAATTGATTCATTACGATTAATGTGATTAATATTTTTATCCATAAATCAGATCTGATCGGTAAACACCACTGAAACATCTACATTATTTTTTTTATGTTTTTTTGTTGTTGTTTTGTTCTGTAAATGCAACATGCAGGTCTTGTGTTGAGCTGGAGTTGAATACAAATCAAATGAAGGTTAGAGTTAAAGGAATATGTTATATGCATGTCCGACTTCAAAGAAAGCTGTAAATTCATATCAGCCAAAAACAAAAAAAAAAAGCCTGGTCGGTGCATCTGAATGATTTAATACAAACCCTCCTCTTCTTGATCAACCGAAAGTCCTCTGCGATGCTGGCCAAGGCGTAGCTCTTCTGCAACTCGACGACCTGTCCAAAGTCCGCCCTGCAGTCCGGGCAGCGGAAAGGTGAGTCCGTGGAGTGGTCCAGCAGGTTGGTCAGACAGTCCACGCACATGCTGTGTCCACAAGGCAGCTGGCGGGGATCCTGGAAGGTGTCCTGACACACCGGACACATCAGCAGCTCCCCCCAGCGGGTTTGGTCTGCATCCTCCATCCTTGACCCGTCTGCTGAGCATGAGTAGAGAGTTAACTACAGAGACATTACCACCCTCCTGTGCTGTTGATTTATCTACCACTATATTCTGGTTGCTTAGAGTAAGTTATGAACTCAGGCACAGAAACGCAGGTTCAAAGTTCAAAGCGGCGTTAAAATGCCTTAATTCCTCCCCAGGCATCAAAGTGTGGCTACCTCGGTGTTTTTAGTTGAAGTTTAGGGTGAAAGTGAAAGCGGAGTGAAACTCACAGCTCTACTTCCTGGTGGGGCGGAGCCTGCGTGACGCTCCTAGTACACGTGAATGAAGAATAGCGTTTCTTCTCGCGTTGTTAAGCGGATTTGTTCATATTTATCGTCTGGACACAAAAAAGTAGTTCAGTGATATTAATATATATATTTATTCTTTTTCTTAAAATGTGTAATTTACGTTGAGTTTAGTCAATGAGAAATCCTACAAGCACGTTGTCTACAGGTCATGAAGTACGCAGATAAAAGCGTGGCTAAGGACCATACGTCATCGCGTCCGCCATATTGAGAGTGGCAGATTTTATAGCGGTAATCTTCCTAAGAAATGAAATACTAAAGTTTACATTCAACAAAACTTTCATCATTTTTACATAGAATTTTCTCATTTTAGGATTAATTTTATTACGAGTGAAGGATATCTCCTAATCATAATAAGGCAGACCAACCAATCTGATAAAATATGTTTAAATGCACAACTAGTTCTAGCTCAATTATTTTACAGTATAATTTAACACAAATAATAATAATACAAATACTACAATTACTTAACAGTATAAACACATTTACTAGTTATGAACAAATTAATCAAAAGACAGATGTGCACCATTTTTAACTAAGGTAATGTAATAATTTCCATAATGTATTATTATAATTAATACACACTTTAATATTTAACAGACTTACCTTTTTACCCCTACATGTAAAGAATGAGGAAATATTGGAACTGGACTAATATACCAAGTGTAATACCACACAAATAACTGTATACATTAACACATTTTCAAAGCACGAACTTGAATCTATTAGGATTTCACATAATTTTTTTTTTTATACAAATAAAATTCGGGAAAGTGTTGTCAGTGTTAAACTCACCTTTGATCCAAGTTTGTAGCTGCAATTTCCATTCCACCTATATTTACCAAGAATCGCTCAAAGAGATAAAAAATAAATCAATTAAAAAAATCTGATGCTCTGGACAATTCAGCAGCACAGAGACGGGTTTAGACACACCTTCAAGCATCAACATGTTTTATGTGCATCTACAAAAACATGTGCTTATTCTAAGTTCTTTTAAAAGTAAATTAACTTTCTAACCTATACATTTTTGATATAAACTTGCAGTGAATTATTTTTTATTTTAATGCAACACTGTCATCTTAAACAGTTTTTGTGAATGTGCTTATGTTCACAAAAACAGAACCACATAAATTGGTTATTGAGCATAACCATTTATGATCTTTTAAATTGGTTAAAAGATCATAAATTACACAGCAGTGTAATGGCATGCTTTGATGTGTTTAAAGTTGAATAAATCTTTCACAAAATTCTTATCTTTGACAAAAACAATTTATTTACCAACAGCAGTTAAAAAAGATGAAAAACAGGCATTTGTCAATATAAAGTATACATCTTGAGAACCATAAAAACTTTTGAAAAAGTCTTTGCAAAGCACATATAAGGTTTGATTCATCATTCATTTAGATTTAAACATGTTCAAAAATAAAAACCCATTAAAAAGTAAGCTTGACAGCTCATCAAGGCCATTCAGACATGAAGTTATAATCTCACAACACAACAACCTAGAATGTTCTCAAGATTGCTAATTTTTTCTGACCCGACTAAATCCAACAATATAAATGAGATGTTTTGTAGAACACCTTGAGAGATGTTGAGAGGTCAGCTGAAGACAATTCCTCAACATTCACTGCAGTAGTTCATATTACAACCAAATCCCATATTTTTAACTTCTTAAACCTGCAGGTTTGACTGAATCCTTGAGCAACTTTAAAAGACAACCAACGTCTGAATGACCGTAATGAAACAGTGGTGACGGTTCAGTCCCTCATCTCTGGAACTGGCTTTAGAAACTAACCAGCCTGACAAAATGAGTTTTTTTGGGGGACGTCTATATACATTCAGTAATCTTTAAGCAAATAATAAAAAAAACCCATAAATGTAAGATAAAAACCCCAGTAAAAAGTAAAAAAAAAACATACACAAGTATACACATAAAGTTTAGCATCTCAGAAACTGTTTGGTCCTGTTACCCAGAAACCCTTGCTGGTGTTCTCCAGGCGCAGAGTTCCTCGTGCAACAACAGAGATAACACTGACTTCCACTTCCTGCCTCAGTATTTCCTGCTTTACGCAAACATCTAAAGTGGGCAATATGGCATTTTTAAAAAAATCTTTTCATTTACCAACTTTGTTCACAGAGTAACTTCACTTTCATATCCACATGTCACCGTTTCCTCCCTTTCCCATCAATAAACTATGTACTTAAGACTCTATCATTCAATAGATTTTTCTTTGTGATTGGCTATTTTTATGATTTATTGAGATACATGTTCATACAAACAATAAACTGTCACAGTAGAACTATGCTATTTTCTTAAAGCTTTGTATTTGACATCATTTCAGTTTACTTTGGTTCTGATCTGTTTCCACCACTCGACTCATAAAATTTGAAAGACTATGACCAGTTAATAAAAAAACAAGCAAGCAAAAAAAAAAAAAAAAAGATCACAGTACCCACCATGGTCCATATAAACAGTCATGTGGCAGATGGCTACATTTCATACCCGAAAAAGTTGAGGACCAACACAAAAAACAAAAAAAGAAAAACAAACTATACAGGAGCGAAGTGATCAGCAGCTGGAATAACACTAGAGCTTAGGGAGTTAATGCTAATAAGAAGAAATAAAATAAGGAAAACGATGACATACCCTTTCGTAGGAAGGTCATTAGTCTGGTTTGTTATAGAGAACAAAAACCACACATATGGCAAAAAAACAAACTCAAAAGGGTTTCAGTTTGCACAAAGCAAAAGCAAAAACAGGAACTAATACAACCATAACAACTCATCTAAAACTGCAAGTGAGACTGCAGAGTGCATAGCAACCTGCTGCACATATCCGATTGTGAGGAGCCATAAGCTTAAAAAAAAATAATAATCTGAATCGCCGTCAAAGAAGGTCATTAATCATGTGACCAAAGACGGTGACCGTTTTCAGCTGGACCAACAAACAAATGCAAAGATTTTTTTCTTTGAAGGAAATCGGATGAAAGTAGGCCTTAAAGTGTTGACACAAAACTGAAAGCAAATGTTATAAGTTTAAAGAAAGGAATGGCCATTTGGCAAAAACGAGAATGTCAGCAAATTGTAAGAAATTTACATTCAGAAAACACAAAGGTAAGCCATCAGATTCATAACAAATCAGAGCCTCTTCCACACTCGTATTACCACAAACAGAACCTCTTTAGCTGCCTGGTATGATTGAGAAAGTGAAAGTGACATTGTGAAACCAAAGAAGGCCTGGAGTGGAACTTAGTGGGGCCAGAGAGAAATTAGTGTCAGATATCTTATGTTTTAAAGGGTAAAAACACACCACAGAAAACTCCACAGCTTCTTCACAAAGTCCTCTGAGCTGTTCTGTATTGGCAAACCCTGTCCAATGTGTTAAAGGGAACAGAGGATGGGTCTCAAAGGTCTCATGACGACAGTCCCGGTGCATTTTCTCTTAAAACCGTTGGGAGGCTAACCAATGCCGTCGCAACATTAAACCCACAAACTGCCAAGAAAGCTAACCATTACCCGAGTCAACTACTTCGACTCAATCCCGACCGCTGTCCAGCTCAGAATCCTCTCAGAAAACACAAAGAGACGCTCTCAAAGTGTTCTAGGATAAAGTGTTCTGTTAAAGGGTCAAAGGTTATATAAAGCTTTTTGGAATTAGTTGGTTTCAAAAAGCCAAACTATGTTCGTGTCACATCCATGTGGATTTTAAACAGAGGACGGAACATTCACCGATACAATCGCATTTGCTGGGCGTTAAGAGTTGATCTGATATACTTTTCCTGGCCCCGGAGCTGAAACTCAATGACCGGACAAATCCAAGAGGAGAAACAAGTAAAAAGTAGAAATCCACATTCAGCTGGGTTCAGACAAAAATGACCCCTTGACACCAGTACTGGTGTCGCTACAGTAGAAACAAAATATCAGGAGCTATGGATTAGATACAGCTTAAAGCAGAGGTCTCACACTGCAGTGTTCAACGCCTGTGTCCTGCAACTTTAAGGTGTCTCTTTGCATTCAGCACACCTGGTTCCAAAGTTAGCTCATTAGCAGAGCTCTGTAGAGCTGGACTGAATGTTAGTGACACAGTTTCACCATTGAAGTCAAGTGTGTAGGACAAGAGACGCACCTAACAGTTGCAGGACTTCAGCCTTCAAGGAATGCAGTTTGAGACCTGTGACGTAAAGTGTCCTTTCTTCTGCGTTAGAGGACGGCAGTCTCCATGAGCAGTCCAGTGTTAGCAGTCTGAGGTAGACAATGGCGCGTGACCGCCGTCGCCTTCACAGCGACAAGCCGGCGATCTTTCTGAACGAGGGCATGAAGAAATCGCACTGGCTCAGTTTGTGTTTCTCCATATTCCTCATGATCCGGAACGTCTTCCCGCAGGTGGCGCAGCTAAAAGGCTTCTCTCCGCTGTGAAACCGCAGGTGCGCCTTCAGGTTGTCCCGCAGCCGGAAGCTTTTGCCGCACTGCGGGCAGGTGTGCGGCCTCTCGCCCGTGTGGAACCTCAGGTGGCGACGGAGGCTCTTCCTCAGCGCGAACGTCTTGGAGCACTTGGAGCACGCGTACGGCTTCTCCCCGGTGTGGAAACGCTCGTGCCGCCGGAGGATCTTTCGGCGTTTGAAGGCCTTCCCGCACTTGCCGCAGACGTATCCGTCGCGGGAGTGTGTGACGATGTTCTGGAGGCGCCAGATGTCGTCGTCGCACCTTGTGAAGCAGCAGAGGCGATGGCCAGTGTGGGGACCTTGGTGCCGACGCAGGTCTTTGGGGATAGTCCTGCCGGATTTGTTGTTCGCGTTGAGAGTTTTGGCGGCGTCGTCACCCTCAGTCTTTATCTCTGGTATTGTGAGCATGTTGACCAGCTGTACCGCGCAGGGTAGAAGCAACTTTTGATCTGGAGAGGTGAGCTTCAACTTCATCTGCAGATGGTTCTTGGAGTCTTTCGGCGAGTGGATCCGCTCCCACACTCCGACCTGCGCTGGGGTCACGGCCCCGTCGGACGGCGACGGGCTGTAGGCGGTCCCCTTGGCCGTGCTCACACAGGCTTGCTGGGGCTCAGCTTGAACGGGCTCCTCTGAACTCTCAGCTTTAGGAGCCGAAGAGTCTGGCGTAAGGATTAAGGGGCAAACAAACTTCACCGTCTCCCCAGAAGCCGTGTGTCTCGTATCTGGTTGAATCAGAAGAGGCTTCTGCTTAGCGGGTGATATCTGGGTAGATCCACATTGTGATGCTCCAGAACCTTCGTCTGCAGAGACTGAAATACAGCACAGTTTCTTTTATTGTTATGTTATTGTTCTTTTATTCTCTTGCAAAAGGACCCTTTGACCTTTTTCATATTTTGTCCCTTTATGACCACAAACTTTAATGTATTTCATGAACCACAAAAAACAATGTGTGATTGTGAAATTAAAGGGAATATATAGCTTGGTTTCAAAATGTCACTAAAATTAAATGAAAAAAATAAATAATAGTGAAATCATGTGTTATGTTTCTCTCTCTACCCTAAAAGGCTTTTTTTTAAAAAAATCAAGCGCAATCAACTGCAACTAGATAAGATATTTTCACAAATTTAACAATTTTTCTTGTTTTCTTTAATGAAGACGAGATCTCAAAAAAGATTTAGGTATAATCTTTGACTGGGACGTTTTAGTACATAAATACGATTTGATCTAACCACTTCCTCTGGAGCTCTGGCTGTATGTTCAGAGTTGTTCCCTCCGCCCCATCGTAACAATTTAAACCAGGTTGAACAGCTGGATTTATGCTGAAATTATTTCTGCTTACTACTTATTTAATTCCTGAAGACAACCGGTTGTTATGGATATATGATTTTTGTGTCCTTTCTAACATAACCATTTCTACTGATAACACATAAGACTGGCTTGGGTCACACAGTCGTCCATAAATGCACACGACACGTCAACGTCTTTTAGTGAGGGTGCAGAATGAGGCATATAAAAAACATTACCTCTGCTCCAAAATGAGTTTGTGTTGTACACTGCACCATTGGGTGTTAAAAATCTTTCTATTTATGACCGATAACCTCCTTTTGTCATAAGGTTGAATGAATAAATACAACTCGGCTCTGGTCTCACCTGGAAGAAGTGAGATAATATTGTGATATTTGGAGTTACTTCCAATATTTATATTGCGATATTTATAAGCTGAATGCTTCTTTTAAACACACAAAAAGAAGCTGAAACCAAATGACTGCCTCACTTTTCAGATTATCAGTCATGTTTCACGTCACATTGTGCTAGCTTCTCAGACAACGTGATGAGAGAATTTTGTGAAAATGTTTAATTGCTGTAACTTCCACCAATTTATAAGAAGCAATCTGATTGAAAGGCAAATTCCAAATGTGAAGTTTCTGGTGTAGTCGACAAGTAAAGTTGAGTGCAGCATAAAACTTGTACATATTTCTACCATGAGAAATAAAGTAAAGCTGCAGTACAACTACCAAACATGATTTATATGAACATATAAATGTTTGCTTCTTTTTACTCCAGCAAGATCCTGTTATTCTTGTTTTTCAAGAATAACCAGAGAATAATAACAATGTTCATCAGTTCATGTGAGTGTTTGTTTACCAGGTAAAATATCCTTAAGTTGAGCGTCATCTTCAGTGAGAGAGTCAAGCTCGAGGCCGCTCAGCTCCAACGTGTCCACTGCTTTAATCTGATCAAATAAGAACAGAAAACAATAGAACTAGTGAGATTTCCTGTTTAAAGGCAACACATTAAAGTAGAATGAAATAATTTATTTCATTGTGTTTTGTGATGCTCATTTTCTGATTGGCTGCCATGTCAAACTCTTTAAGCTGCTTTGCTCCATAAGCTAAAGAAAGAAATGTTAACAGTTTTAACAAGAAAAAGACCAAAGAAACTATCCGGCAGCCCCACTGCAGACGACACTGCTGCAAAAAAACAAAGACAAAACAGAACTGCAGGAATAAAATAACATTTGATGTGATTAATATGAAATATTACATATTTTCTTATAATCAAAAGAGGAGCTTGTGATATTAAAAAGTAGTATCTGGCAATAAACTCACAACAAATTGTCAGGTAAAATTTTTCGCCACAGGACTCACGGCCATCAGGCCTGTGAGGCAGCATTTATGAAATGTTTGTAATAATTATTGAAAGATGGGTACAAAAAAAACATTGTAAGAATTGATGTTTCTTTACATATTTTGAAGCACTGTCTGTAAATGTGCAAAAGGGCTCCACCGCTGGAGGTCAACGCTCTTTGAGGAGCCATGACATGGAAAAGTTTGGGAACCCCTGTAGTAGCTCACTTGCAAACAAGTGCAAGTACTGGTTGCCTAGCAACAACTTGTTGAGAACCATGCCACATTGCCTCATAACTTCAGCATGGAGTGAAAACTGTGGCTAAAACAGGAGAGGTCATGTCACTACTAGCTTGGAAGTATTTCAGATATTTAAATCAAACAAAAAAACCGTAATAATTATCGATATCGACCCATATGAATCCTCACATCGCGATATGTTTCTCAGCGATATCGTCCAGCTCCACTTGTAATAGGCCTACTAGGTGATTTACAGGCTGTAACCCCCACCCACCTGATCCTCCTGAGGTGCCCAATGAGGGTCAGTGTCTTCAGCCAGAAGGACTTCGGACGGAACCAGACCGCCCTCCACTTCCACATTATTGGTCTCCCACAAGCAGCTCGCATCAAGCAGAAGGGAAGAGTCTGGAGAGTAGAAGAGGGGGAAGGGTCATGACACCGAAGGAAACGTATTCTTTAGCGACAGATTACTCGGGAGAACTAATCCGGTTCTGCAGGAATGACTGATGCATGCAAGATATGCAAAACTGCACCAATTGCTTTAAGCATTTAAGCACAAAAAAGCATTCTTCGGGTTTCATCGCGCACCAAAGCGAAGCATTAATCTCATCCCATCACTGTGCATGAAAGTCAAAACACGCAAACCCACCGAGCTCCACCGTTGTCTTGATATCCTCCTCCACTTGCACGCCGACGCTTCGCTTGCTGCCCCCGGTCCACACGGCGCAGAGCGACTCCAAGCTTCTGTTTCGCTCCTCTTCCTCTGCGCGGCCCGCGGCCACAGGCTCCGCTCGGTATCTGCTCTCAAACAGTTTGATCAACTCCACCGACGCCGCCCTGACCAGAGCCCTCAGCACCGTCTCCACCTGCGCCTGGATGTTCACGGCGTCCGCAGACATTTTGGCCCCGAATGGCTGCACAGAAGTCAAGAGTTTATCCCCGAAAAGCCCGTCCTAAGCGAAAGTCACCATTTAGCATTTATTTACCAACCGCAGCCTGACCACATGGCCTTCTCCAAAAGGGAAAGAGGCGTGTTTTGAATTGAGCGCATGCGCATCAAAACCAGAGAGCAACTGACAGGGACGGAGCAAAAAATATCAGGAGCCCACGGCTGAAAGTCTGCTATGGAGTTAAATTTGTTTCACAATTATTCAATCCAAAAAAAATCATGTCAAACAAACAAAAAAAAAAAATAGAGTTGTGGTTCACAATTCTACTTTGTGTTGTATTTGTATTTTGTGTTAACTCCATAAGCAACTGATAGGGATGGAGCAAAAGTCTGCAACTACAAATATTAGCTGACCTTTTGAAAAAAAGAGAACTTATATCTTCGTAAGAACATTTTCTGTAGGACAATCATTGTAACTTTTAAAGAACAACTGCACATTGGTCTTTACTTCCAGTTTGAAGTTTTAAATAGAGAAAAAAATTAAATGTTTTCAAAAAATATGATGGACACACTTACGTTCATTGGATTGTGACATTCGCGGAAAATGATGTAAAAGAAAAAAACACATTGTTTCCCAACATAATGACCAGACAGAACAGACACACTTGTAGGTCTTCTATATATATATGGATATAAAAAAAAACAAACAGATGTGAACTGGTACCCTTATAATAAACATCTTCATTTAAAAACAGAATTTTGCCTTTGTTTGTGTTGTCATGAGTCATATTTAAATTGGTTTGATGTTCTGAATCGGAAAGAGGGGAACACTTTTCTATATTTTTCTCTTTATATTTTGAACACAAACACCAACTAGCAGATTTGATTGGCTTGCCCTCCTTTCCTTATCGTTTCCTCCTGAGAACATTGTTATATTACATACAGAAAAACCCAAAATGCAGAAGACAAACACCCATGCTCACCTCTGTAAGAATTATACAATAAGTGAATTTCTTTCCAAGTTGTTGTTTATTTAAGACTTCACAGTAAATTAAAATTCTCTCGTTACAAAAATAGAATCTGGTTGTTGTCATAATTCATCATCATAGAAAACATCCATATGATGTACAGTACTTTCATTGTACAGCATCACACTGACTGAACACAGTAGACTGGTGGTGTTTGAGACCCAACGTGACAGACTGTTAGCACCCTTGAATCGGATATTATTCAGTTCAGTACCGGGGAAAACAAGAAAATATCTGAATGCACATAAAACATGCAAACAGCAAAAGACAAGACATTTGGGCTTATATATTTTGCATAAAAACAACAAAACCCTTTCAATTCTATGAATATAAAAACTTTAATATGTTCAAAATCAAAAGCAGTAGGTGACAGGATTTTTAAAGAATATCTTCTTTTATTGTACAAGACAGTATTACATGTGGAAATAAATAGAAGATTTTTTTACATCATAGATCAGTAACTTTGTCAGGGAGAACGACAAAAAAACTAATGGAATATAGTGATTCTGGTGAGCTGCTGAGAGAGGATGATGAAAAGATGAAGGATTTACATGAACGGACGACTTCGTGATCAGAAATTGTCACAAAAGTGGTTGATTCAGCAAAGTCATCGACGCGATGGTAATGTTGACTCTTTAAGTGGCATTGGTCAGACTTAGAGTTTAAATTACGACTCAGCAATCTAATCGTCATCGTCATCATCGTCATCGTCATCATCGTCGTCATCATCGTCATCATCATCGTCGTCGTCATCATCATCGTCGTCGTCATCATCGTCGTCGTCATCATCATCGTCGTCATCGTCGTCGTCGTCATCGTCGTCATCATCATCGTCGTCATCGTCATCATCATCATCGTCGTCGTCGTCATCATCGTCGTCATCGTCGTCGTCGTCATCGTCGTCGTCATCGTCGTCGTCGTCATCGTCGTCGTCGTCATCGTCGTCGTCATCGTCATCGTCGTCATCATCGTCGTCGTCATCATCGTCGTCGTCATCATCATCGTCGTCGTCATCATCGTCGTCGTCGTCATCATCGTCGTCGTCATCATCGTCGTCGTCATCATCGTCGTCGTCATCATCATCGTCGTCGTCATCATCATCGTCGTCGTCATCATCATCTTCCTCAGGATCAATATCTCCCGACAATACGTCTTCAAGCCACTCTTCCAGCTCGTCCACAGAAGGTAAATCCTCCCCATTATCAATGTCCATCCACACGCTGTCAGCCTGCACAGCAACAACAGCAGTAAAGGATGTTTTTCAATTCCATTTAATTCAATTCAAATTCAAATTGAAAATCAACTCAGTTATTTGTGAACAGGGAAAAAGAACTAGACCTCCCCTTGTTTGTCAGTCGTGCCAATTTACCAGATCAGCTGTGAGATGTCAAGTCTAGTTTTTGCATCAACTGAGCAACAGCATTAAAAATAATACGCTCCTATGCTGTCTAGGTCTAGTAGTTGTTTGAAAATTATCTCAACAGAATCACAATCATCTGATCTGCCAAATCAGCTGATGAGGCAGATTGATGCACCTCTGTCAGTGTACCCCAGGGCATCTGTGGCTACTATGCAGTAGCTCGCCATCACATGTTTGAATTAGTAAATAACTGAATCACTGCTAGGTGTTGTACAAGTACAAGCACAAACGGTTTACCATTTTACAATTTTCTTAACAACTGGGACCTCCAGTCTACAACTGGTTCTACTTCTTCAGTGCGTGATTGATCTTTAATGTGGCACTAAAGACAAGTGAAGCCATGACAACCAGAGCTCACAGCATCTTGGGAGGAGTCACAGATCCTCTTGGTGCTCTGCTGACAGCTACCTCACCAGTGGTGATGAACTCACCTTACATTTAGTTCTCTGTCTTCTCACCACAGACTATGGTGACCAGATTGAGAAGTTCCCAATGTGCTAATTGTCTTGGCACATTGGGAACACCATGTGCCAAGACCATATCTAGAACAGACATCCATTCCTCCCAATCATACCTATGCAGGTGTTTCCACAATTGCCAATGGTGCGATTAAAGTCCCCCAGGAACACAAGGGAATATTCAGATGCCACCCATTCCAGCACATCACCCAGAGGCTAAATGAAGACCAGGTTTTCAGAACTGCACTTCAGCACATTGGCACAAGTTATATCCATCTGTCTCACAGCTCTATGTCACTAAAAGGGAAGCCTCTCACTCACTATGGAGAACTCCAGCATATTGGAGCTCAGCCAAGAGCCTATCAGCGTCCCCAAACCTGCACAATTAAACCCCCAAAGAGGGATGTGTGTCCAGTACAAAATGTGGCAGATGGCTCCTTTTCATCTTTTCATAGGCGGTCAGAAAAGATCAAAACTGTGAAAGGGTGAAATAAAGTGATAACATAAGAGCTGCACCTGTTTATAGACCCAATTCCACTTAACTGGGTGACATTCTTATACATGCATGGGCTTAAACTATTGCCGTACAGATAAGCTGTAGTCAGAAACAGAACCCACCTTAAGTTAAATGTGCTGCAACAGTAAAATTAATTAGCAACATTTAAGAATAGATAAACTATAGAAATGTACAAATATTTTCCTATGAATAATACTTACATCATCAGCTTCAATGACACCAATCTGTGGGTGGGACAGGTCGATTCCAAAGGTCTTTTCCCAGTGTGGCAAAAGCTGAAGAGGGAATTGATAAAATAATTATGGCACTACCATTGTTGCCAACTGTTTTCACTTAGATATTGCACATTTGTTGTATTATGTCATATCATTTCTTACCAGAGGGAAGTCGTCAGGGTCAATCCAGAGAATGCTGAGGTTAGGGTTTTCAGTGTTATCCTCTGCAACTTGTTTCAATTTGTGCAAGAACTCAAAGCCATCTGCGGAGCAGAAGACGACAGTTCAAGTAAAACTTTAAAAGTTGTTTGCTTCTGTTTTTTATGATATGCTTGTTTCTTTATAGACATATACGTTTCTGACTATACAGATGCATCTGTTTACTAGAAGAATTTTCAATTGAAATTTATTTTTCTTTACCAATATCGGCCTCTTCTGCAAAAGCGACAATATGTTCTCCACCGATATCATCATCCTGTGAGTAAAATAAGGATAATCTGTACTCTGAAACACTTGAGATGAAGATAACAATATCAGAAACTCATAAATATATGTATTAATACATTTACTTAAAGCCTCTCCATAAAAAAACTGATGCAAAGCTGAAAGTGTAACATTTCTTACCCAGATCTCATATAGGTTGCTGGGTTTCAGTTTCCTCAGTGTTGGTCTAAACAAACACAGAGCCATTAAAATAAAAGCATATTTAGCTTATTCAGACTGTTACGCTTTTAACTAAAAATATCTTCTAACAATAGGAGCTACCTGTCATTATTTTCAATGAATTTCACCAGTTCTTTCTCAGAGTAAGGTTTTCCCGGGATGACCACAGGATTCTCAATGAAGGATTCATAGAAGTCTACTTCATTGAGCTTCAACTCCAGGGCCTTAGCAACCTGCGACAAAACAACAGTAATTGGATTTATAACCTGACCGTGATGTCTGTATCAGTGATGCCAAGAAATACTGAAAATCACATTGCTCAGCAAGGAATATATGCATCCTGCCATTTTAACAAATAGTAGCAAAAATTGCAGAAGTGGTGCAATAAAAACAAAGTAGATCAACGAGTAACAACTTACATTTCTGCTTAGGTATATTTGCAGTTGTGCTATAACGATCTCATTATAGTGTTTCCAAAAAGGTTTGCTGTCTTGACTTTGACTAGACCCTTCCATGTCATAGTTTATGTCATGGTCAGTGACTATTTTGTAAACTACCTATCTATTGAGCAGGCGGCTTGTCGCAAATGAATTTCAAAACACTTTGGTGTACAGGTAGGCTTGTGACTGATTAGTGACTTCATGGTGTTCATATTTTTTCAGTTTTTTAGCTAATGATGATGAAATATTTTTACAATTAAAATGACCTTACCTTAGGATTAAATGTCGCAAAGAACTTGATGTGAGGATGGAACTCTTCAGCGGCATCTGCGAACGCTTCGAAATCTGAAATGTTACAAGTATTTGTCAATCTATTCCAGCAGGTCAGTCTTTATGTGAGATCTCAAACAATGTACAGCTGCTGCTGACTGAGTTCAAATCAGACCTGTGAAATTATTCCAGGCTTTATGCTACTGAACTCATGTCTAGCTACACAGTTACTCGATACAGATAGTCATGCCATCACAGTATTCTTACGTTCTGA
Source organism: Brachyrhaphis roseni (assembly GCA_903066815.1). Lineage (NCBI taxonomy): Eukaryota > Metazoa > Chordata > Actinopteri > Cyprinodontiformes > Poeciliidae > Brachyrhaphis > Brachyrhaphis roseni. Next base: position 32,322 of record CAEFZY010029858.1, read on the forward strand.
CTTGTGACTCTTAAAGTAGCCCACCAGTTTGATGTCCTCTTCGATGCTTTCAAAGCCTTTCAGTTCTCTGCTGTTGTCAATAATTTCCACAGGATCCTCAAGAACCTGAGAGAGAAACGAAGTGGGAGGGAAGAGAAAAGAAAACCGTGGTGAGAATATCTGGTTGGAATATCCATGTAGCCAGCAAACACAAGCCCTGATCGGAAAAAGGCAAGATGGCATGGAAAAATGCAAATAGTTACTAGCAGCAACAATGACTAAAAGCTACGTATTGTCTCTATGTTTTGCTGACTTATCCATTTCAGGTCAGATATATATGGTTGAAACCAGATGTAAACCAAATAAAAGGTCATGTACACAAATTTTTTTTCATCACTGTCTGAAGTTAAATCAGACCAAATTTCTCCTGTTTTATGTTAGTTAGAATTACCAAAATTATTTATATTTGCTAAATGCTAGAAAACATAGTTCCTTTTTCAAACTTTTTCTGTAATTTCAAATTCAAAAGTTTACACACAGAATTATTACTGTTTCTTTAAGCAATGATGGGAAGCCATGATGACGATGTCATCAGTTAACTCTGATAGGTTAACTGAGCGATTTGAGTTAACTGGAGGGACATATGTGGATTTATTTTAAGGCCACACCTGGAAAACACTGTTTTCTTGTTTGACATGATGGCCAAATGCACACAGGGACAAAGATCTTCATGTTTGGAGACATGTCCTGTGGTCATGTGTGTTTTTATTCAGTGTTTCAATCGTAGTAGATAACTGCAATTATGATTTTATAAAAGCTCTTTTTATCAAGGCTTGCTGATTTTTCAGTCATAAACCTAGCTTTATTTCTATAAATCATCTTAAATGTGGTAATAATCTTGTGTACTATTTTGCGTCATTTCTTTTTATTTTCCTATGGAAGGTTGTAATGGGAGTAGATGTCAGCTCAAAGTGGGTCTGGTTACGCTGGAAATCTCTTATTAATATGCCACGTAAATGTGAAAATGATCTTTTTTGTATCCATTTGCATCTTCAAAACACATCTTGACTTTTTCCTGATTTCAGGTTCTAAGTATTTGCTTTCCTTCTTCATGCTCAAGTAAGGCAGGCTATTAACTGGGAGACTATATCCTCACGAACATCATAGATGAACTCCACAAGAGTGTCTGCCTCAAGTTCACCATCGTACTCTATGACTTCATCGTCGGTGAAGATGAAGATGCTGTCGGACTCTTCAAGGCCTGGAGAGAAAGAAGACAGTTATTAAGAGAATGCCATAACAAACATAAATCTGGGAAATATGAGTTCCTTGTAAAAAATATTCCCATGCCTTAAAGCTTTTTACATTATGTCACATCACAAACAGAAAGGTCAATGTATTTTATTAGGATACTGCATAATTCAAGCTCCTTGCATAGCTTAAATGTGTTTAGAAAAACTAACTGCATCACCTTAAAGTTTAACAAGACCAACAGTTTAATGGTTTTGGTCAAGGCACATTCCTGTGTTAGAATGGCCCAGTCAAAGTCTCGACTTAAGTGGCAAAAATCTGTGTTTTTATGTGGCTCTCTAGACTCTAGAGATGGACACATAAGTAGAAAATTCAAGAGGACATTTCGGTGTGCAGCTGAAATATCATTTTATCAATCAAATCAACACAGATTTTTTTTTCTATATACTGATTACAACAATATAAAATGTGTTCTTAATTTTAAGAAGTACTTATCTAATGCAGAAACGGCTATTTCCTAATATTTTTACAGTTTCTTAGTGGATAGTTTGATAAATTTATACTGCCACAACCGGACACATTTATTTTGGTAGGTGTAGCAAGAAACAATGTAAAAAGGTTCATGCGGTATTAATAATGTGCAGTGTTGTACATCATTACCTTCATAAACTAATGGCCTCAGTCATTTTTAACAACAAAAATTAAAAAAAGAGTTAGACAATTATTTTAGGAAGGTGACAATATATTACCGATTTCTGCATCTGTTTACCATCTCTCTATTAACGTATTTACCTAATTTCTTTGCAACGGCCTTGTCAAGCTTTGCATCAATGAGTCCAACTCCAATATCCTCGTCTTCAAACTCGTCCAGGACTTGGGCTGCACGCTGCAAAAACAAAACACTCCATTACTTAAACAAGTTTTATTAAGAATGCGGCCACATATCGAGGAAAAACTGCACTGGTGGAGCTTCATTACCATAAAAGCCTGCTTTTCAAAGAGCTGCTTCTGCACTTTCTAAATCCGTACGAAACATGAGCCTCAAGACTGACAGTCGATTCCACCAATGGACTGTGACCCTCTTGCCTTGAGGAAGTGGTTTAAGGTTGTCCAAGTGCATTTAAAGACTAAAATGCACTGGCTTCATCGCTCGCTGACTAGCTCATGTACACACATGTAAGTGGAGTAAGAGATCTTGAGCAGCTGCCTTTGGTGGCATAAATAGTCTGCGTAAACAGACCACCCTGCAGGCTGTTGAACAGATGATTCTTTGAATTGCTTTGAGCTCGTCTGTCGTAGATCAGAAATTGGAAAAGTGAAGCATTTTAAATTACATTGTTGCCACATTTTTGGAGAACACGAATTGTCATTTGGTGATGGGTTGCCATTAAGTCATACTGCAAGTTATATTATAAAGAATCTATCTTGCACTAATCCAGAGTGCCATCACCTCCAAAATGTCCTGCCTTTTGCCGTTTCCCCCTACTGACAATAATACCTCATTAAGTTTAAATCATTATCTGTTTCCGAGGAGAAACCCAAGCCTCTAACTCCAGCATCTCAGGTTAAATATAAACCGAGGAGCAACACCAGCCCAGGCGCTATTTTGGTGTGAGCGATGCTCAGCACTCGGGGATCCGCTGACAAGTACAGTGCTGCAAGTGTCAGTCACAGCGTAGAGCTGAGGTGGCATCACTGAATCCAGAGCCCCCAGCGCTGGCCTGCAGCCCTGACCAAACCCACCCCCCACCAAACGGAGACACCAGAACCTGCTGAGATGATGTGATATGCTGAAGGCAGATGCTCACTTCAATCTCCTTGTTCTTCTTGGTTTTTAATGTTTGGCTTTTAATAATTTACCTTCAACTTTATTTTATCCTCCTTCGTTTATATTTCCACCATAGATTTCACTGTCAGTTCATGTTTTAGGTGGGTTTAATGCAGACATTCCAGTCATATTTGCATACTTGGAGAGTCCAGAGGCCCATTCGTCACTGTTGACAAATAACTCACCATATAAAAGAATTATGCCCTTATATATCCCATTTGGAATTTGAGAGCCTATGCATTTTTTTTTTAATTACAGTGAAATGTCAATAAAAACAGATTTATCTATTTGCTTATTTTTGCAACATGCAGTTCTTGAACACGACTAAGCATCTTCCTAAAATAATGGCCCAAGTTATTTTTTGGTAAAAGTATATTTTTTTTTCCAAAATCACTTCTGGCAAAAAAAAAAAAAAAAAAGAAAAGACATAGGCCATTATTTTAGTAAGACATTAGACATGCACCATGTGATAAAATGTCATAAATCAGCCACATTCTTTGTTATTTTTTGTCATGAATGATATCGATAGAATTTCTTTTAAAAGAGCACCAACTCCATCTTAAATCTTGTAAAAGGAAAAACAAGAAAAGACAAAGCCATGCAGTTTTTATGAGTTTTAATAAAATGTCAAATCTGAAAACTTTGTTAATACTAAATGCCAGCAATGGTATTTGGGGAGTATTTGATGATTGCTGCATTATAGATCGTGTGCAAACTGACTCTATGATCCTTGATAAACCGTTCTTCAACACCTTGAGAGCTGATGAAGAAGCTTTATGCTGGATGGTGACGTAATGTGGAGAAAACTGCTGAGTCTCCAGACTAACAGGGGTCCTAATGTTTGATTGGCATGCACATGCACTCAACATCATGCACAGTCTTTGGGGAATAAGAAAGAAAGAAACAAAACAAAATGAACAAAACAAGGCAATGTGTGGATTGGTTGCTTTTTTCCCCCCATGCATTTAAATTTTTGCAAATTATGCATGCATTCACGTCTATGTTTCTTAACTAAGAACATTGCTTGATTTTGAGCCTTTAAACCCAAAATGAGCTACAAAGTTAAAAACTCCACCTATTTAATAGTACTTATTAATTTTTTTGAGTATTATGTTAATTCTGGGTCTATTTCCAATTATTCCTCCATTTCCATCTCAACCCACCTCTAGGGCCAACTCCTCAGTCTCAAACTGTCTCTGGGCGACGCGGCTGGATCCAGGGTGGTCATGGTAGTACACCACCATAACGTCGTACTTCCTCATCACGGACTTATAGTTCTTGGCGTTCAGGTTGTGTACTCGGTCCTTGCCGTCATATTCGGGGAAGTCCAAGCTCTCCTTGGCCAGTGATTGCCTGCCAAATGACAGCAAGACTGCCACAAGCACCCATGTCCACTTCATGGCTTCTCTCTGAGACGATTCAGATTTCTTTCAATTATCGTACAATTAACTGAGTGGGGTTAAAAAAATGTTTTTTCTTTGCTTGCAGAACCCTTTCCAATCCGCGTCACCCAGAAGAGAGCGGGACTAAACTCCTGGATCCACCTTATGACAGACCCCACATGGGAAACTGGCAGTGGGACACAGGGTACAAGAGGGGCTGGGCTAAGTTTGACATAGGTGTGACGGCGTCCGCCTATGGTGGGGTGTAACTGAGCAGGGGTGAGGTGGTTGGTGGGGTCACAACTTTGTGTGTAGGTGTGTTTAAATGTTAGCTGCATACCTATAAAACTGGGCCAGAGTGAGACGATGACGGCCCAACTTGTCAAGCGCAGAAAATTTGGAAGTCAAAGCGGAAGCTGCTGGGATGAAGTGCAGGCACTATGTTTGGACGCTTCTGCTTTTCTTGCCAAACAATTTTTTTAAAAAAAGGTGCGATAGATTTAGAGTTGACCACAAACGTAAGGCACTCTTCTCCCATATTAAGTGAAGGATGAGGTCTTGGATCCCAGCTAAAAATAATGGAAGTAGGACAGAGAGGTACATATCAGGAGGGGCTGCAGTCGGTGTCTAATTTGCTGCTGCTGGCATTGGTGCAGTGCTAAAATGTGGAGCTGGGTCACTCAGGGACAAGAAGAGAGAGGGGAGAAGGGGGCCTGGTGAGGCTTCAATGCAAAGTGTCACAAACATAGATTTTTGCAAGATTGGTAGTTTGACTTTCCCTCCCCCAGCTTTTTGGTACCCAAAACAAACATCCTGCTCATTCTACCAACTGACCACTTGCTTTACAGTCTAATGATGGAGAGTACAGTGCCTTGCAAAGACATTTATACACAATGAGGTGCATAACGTCAAGAGGAAGGAAGAGGGGATGTGGTTTGTGAAGATGCTCTAATTAGTTGACACCAGTATTTAACCTTTTAGCCTACACAGTTTAGCATGTGGAATGCTACAAGCTAAGCTCTACCTGTGGAGGAAAACTAACCATCCGCCACATAAGAACGCTTTACTAGTGCTTAACTATGGAGTGGATACAAAACGATAAAGGATTTTCACCTTTCGGATCTATTCTGTGTGCAGTATTAAAAACAGTTAACAGCTAATGTTTGGGGCGTCTCTTCTATCAGAAGAACCGTGGGATACAGACCTCGATGAGGCCATCCTGATTTCTACTCCCACCCTCTTCCTCCTTCTCTCCATCTCCTTCCTGTCGGATTACTCTCAAACTGGTGCCGAAAAACACAACAAAACAAAACGAAAAGAACAGCTAATCTTTGATTATATAATTCAACAACTTAACTATCGGTGTCCTAGAAAATATTTGGATGGCCTTTCAAATATTCCTGAATTAGTTCTTTCTTTTTTATAAGTTGACTGCAAAATTATTGTACACAATCTCTGTTCAAGTGTTGAATAAAAGTCAGTAGAGTGGAAGGACAGATACTGTTTGGAGAGACAGGTTAAAAGTTGGATAAAATTAGAAACCGTGTGAAATAAGATAAACAATGTTGCAGCAGAACAAGTTGAGACAATGTTCAATTTGATTGTTAAATATAGAGTAAAAGTTGAGTTTCTGCTTCTTTTCTCTTAGTGTTTTAACAAAGTTGCGTGTTCTGCGGTTGATGGTCAGTTTGCTTTTATGTGAACGTTTCTTAGGGTGTAAAACTGTCATAGTGCATCTCAATTGAAAAATAAATGTCTTGTTAAAATAATAATAATAAAAGAAAATCTTGCTTCCCTTTTATTCTGCAATGAAACCCATTGCTTGATGTACAAAAGCAAGATGGATGAATCTGTGTGCGTGATGATGTTTGGCCTGCAGCTGAAACAGCAGCGATTTGTATGGTCTCAGCACCTGTAGAAATTCAAGCTGAAATGTGGTTCTTCAGGTTACTGTAAACATCTAGGGTTGCATGAGTCAGAGGCCAAATGAGAAGAGAGAGGGATTTATGTGTGTGGGAGTGTGTGTGTAGGTGTGTGTGGGGGTGAGTGTGCGTGTGTGTCATTTACACCTCAGGTGGTGACAGATTTCATTACAGGTTTTCTGTTCTAATTTCATTAATTGGGCAAAAATCAAATAACATTACAGCTAATTGGTGAGTCAGTATGTTGGATTTCCACTTATAATCACCATTCTGTATATATATTTTTAACCATATTTCTAATTTACATTACAGTTTTACTTAATAATGTTTTCCTGGTTATGCAGTGATTATGTCTGGAACTGTAGTAACCTCAGCTGTCCAGCAGAGGGTGCTCTCTGACGTTAAGACACCTGTTGTTTTGACTCAGTTGCTACGAATGAGTTCTTAAAACTTGAGGAACATTCCGAAGATGCAAAGACGATACTTTAAACACGTCCACCTCAAAGGTCAGCATGTTTTCAGCTTTTACTGCTTATCCTGAAATACAGACATATACAATGTGCATAAATCATGGACATATTATTGAAATGCAAAAATACCTTCGACATTTTTAATTTGCCTTCACTTCAAAATTAAGCTCCCATAGCCGACAGATGTCTCTGGCTCTCTCAATTTATAGCCCAATCAGAGTTAGAGTGACATTTACCTGAGTAATGTGCTTTTATGAATACTACACCAGACTTTTTTTTATTGAGTAATATTATTATGAAGTGTTTCTGCATACTCTACGTACTGTGGATAATTGCACTTCAGAAAAAATGTGCTTTAACCAAAAATGCACCAGACACAAACCTACAGTTTATGTTCAAAGTTTATGTTAAAGTTAAATTTCTTCTTCATTGTTCTATAATGTTATTTTCTATCTGCTGAGCCTGTGATTTCCAGATCAAACAAAACTCTATATATGGTCACTTAAAGTGCCTATTCTAACACATGTGTAGCTAGTATATTAGTTATAAGTTGCATATTTAAACAAAATTTAGGAAAGTGTTTTTTAAAATTTTATTTTAATCTTTAAATATCAGAATTTGCACGTACTTTCATATTTTTGTCCGCCTCAGTTATTCAGAACTTCAATAGCATTTTTACGAAGTATTTTTTTTAATTATTATTCTTTGGGAGGATTACTTTTTACTTTTACTTTACCAAAATTATGCTGTAGTATACCTACTCTCTTGCTGGCTGCTCTGCCAGTCTCTGGATATAATATAGTTATAGTAGATATAATTAATGAGAGTTCTATAGCCTTTATAAATTATAGGTTTAATGAATTTCTCGCTCCTAAGCGTACAAACATATCAATCACGTGATCAGGACTAGGCGCAGGACAAAACGCTACGCGGTGGGAGGGGTTATCTTAACTGCTTCCGGTGTGAGCGGGGCCAACATGGTAAGTTTGATAACGCTGCAGGAACGTTACGTATCAACAAAACAGTAATTATTTACAACCCGCGGAAGGTTTTCCACCCACTGACAAGGGTCAGACTTTAGATGTTCAGTCGATGTTTATGAATCTTCAATATCTTTTTTTAAGGTCGCTGTCACAGCAACGGAATAGTTCTTGATTGAGACACCTCGCTATGAGTTTAGAGCTGCCAATCCTTATGGGTTAAAACCACAAGCAGCGTACTGGAGCGGACCTCACCACGTCAACCCTGCGTTCAAACAAAACAACGAGTGAACGTCAGTGACCTCTAATCACTGCTGCTGTTACTGGCTCCAGAGTCAAGGAAAAACAAAGAGCAAAAAATGTACATTTCAGCTTTTATTTTTAATTAGTTCAGTTTTGGTCCTCCATACCTGACTGAGTTCTTTTGAGTTTGTTTGGAGAAAGTCATTCAGGTGTATCGTCAGCATATTTTCTTAATTTGATGTTAAACAATGTGATAAGCAGATATAAATGTTTTAAGGTTTTTTTTTTCTCTTAGTTGGCAACGATATGGCAGGAATAAATCGTATTCATTCCTTGTCTTGACAGATGACTTCATCTGTGGCCAACAGAGCAATAGGAGCCATTGTTGGATCAGCTGTTGCAGATGCTGCAGGCAAAAGTTTTTCCATACTCTAATCCGTAGGAAATAATTAAATACAATTAGTGGAGTTTTTTAATTTTATGTGATTATATTAAAATTATATGTGCGATTCATCTGCTGCAGCTCAGCCTCTGCACTGGGTGTATGATCTCCAGAAACTGAAGGGGATCTTGGCTCAGGATTCGAACCCGGAGTTCCGCTCCGAGTCGGCCAATCCCTTCTATCGGAGGCAGACGGGCCAGCAGAGCTGCTACGGAGACCAGGCTTATGTTCTGCTGGAGTCCCTTTCAGAGTGTGGAGGTGGGCTTGCCTTTTTTTATGTCATAATTAAATGTTCTACTTTTGGACTTAAAATGAAAGTAAATACCCTGCATACAGAAGATGGTGATTATTACTTAAAGCCCATTAATATTTGAGACAAACGCCTTTTTGTTACCAGTGTGTGACTTTATTGACATTTCTTACCAGGTCTGAATGTTGATGATCTGAAGCAGCGGACTCTGAAATTCTTTGGGCCAGGGTCAGAGTATGACACGCCGGTCAATGATCCGTACCGAGACCGGAATGGTATAAAAATCTGTCTACTTAATATGATTAAGGGTAACATTTTGGATAAAGTTACTTTATCAATGTGGACGTTATTTATTTCCAGGCCCTCGACCTCAGCTGCCTATTGAAGGACCATGGAGACAAGCAAGCTTGAAGAGTTTCTTAAAGAACGTCGATGCGGGCAAAGAGGAGACAGGTAACGGACATTCACTGGTTGACGTCTTGATCTTAAGAGTTACGATGGGTTCAATCATTTGGTTGTTTTCGTTGCAGGCTGTGAGATGGACTGTCAGATTGACGGCATAGCCAAGCTGGCTCCTATACTGGCTTTTTACGCCGGACAGCCGGACATGCTGGAAAAGGTTGAACAGGCCATCCGAGTCACCCAGAACAATGACGAATGTGTCGCCGAAACTCTGGCGGCCGCAAGGTCTGTATGCCCGCAAGCACCGTTTGATTACTTGAGCTTACGGTTGCGTCTTGAGAGTGGCGCTTTCACCATCAGCGTGAAAGCTTTCGCAAAGCACCACGTCTTAGACGACAAACTGGATTCTTCCCTCAGGTTTCTGGAGCACTTCATCCTGACTGGTCCAGACCCAAAAGCTTTGGATGTGGTGCTAAATCAGCTCAGTGACCCCGGCAGAAAGCAGCCACAGGACTTGGACAAAGCAGTGATTGGTGAGTGAAATCTTAAAGTCATGAGATCGAATCATAGGTTTTCAGGCACCGTGCTTCCTCATTCTGTGAAAGGTTTGTGCAACATTTGTCTCAACAAAACCTGTCTGGATGTGAAGATAAAGAGCTGTAGTATTCTCTCATTTGTAATCTTATATTTAGGGCTGTGAGTAATCATGATCCCAGTAATTGTTTAATCTAACGATTATTTTGACAATCGATTAATTGCACAAACAAATGTTCACATTCTGCAAATTTTTATTTAACCACTTAATCCTTTCTATTCGGCATTAAGAATACATAAAAATGCAAATAAACGATTAATTCAATTCCTTTCTTGAATAAAACATTAAACATTTTAACCAAATTTCTTTAATAAATGTAGCAAAGGATGTATCCGTTTAATCGTTTCAGCTCTATTCATGTTCCTCCCACTCTGCGGCGTTCAGGGCACATTCATCAAGTGAAGGAGAATTTGTCAAAGCCTCCACAGGAGCTGATCCCCGCTGTGTTTCCCAACACCTGAGGTTCGTTTAACAAGCTTCCACCAACTTCACTAAACTCCAACCTGACTCGGGTCAGACAGGTAACAGGCGCAATACTCACTGCAGGTTTGCCAGGTGCATTCCAGGCAGCGCTGCATGGAGTCCTGACAGCCAAACAGTTTGAGACAGCCGTCAGAGACACCATGAGCTGTGGAGGGTGCACCTGCAGCAGAGCCTCCTTCATCGGAGCATGCATTGGAGCCCAGGTGGGACCGTCTCTTAATTCATCGTTCTAGTCTCTCGCTCTCTCCGGGCTTCTTGTCTGACGATTTTTGTTTCCGGTTTGAATTTTTCAGATCGGGCTTGAAGGAATCCCAGCGTCGTGGCTCAGCAGAACCTCACGGTCCACCTCCGTGCTGGCGCACGCCAAGAACATCACCAGCCACCACCTGTAAGATTGCAGTTCGCAGCACGAGGTGGACGAGAGCGACGTGAAAAACTGTTGGGCTTTTGCAGAGCTGCTAATGAAGGCTTTTGTCTAAACTCAGGCGTGACACGAGCCAGATGTTTTTGTCTCTGTAAAAGTTAAGCATGTTGGGTTCAGATGTTCTGGAAAAGAGTTTTATTTTTCTTCACCAAATGCTTTTCTACATATTAATTTAAAAGTTGATCAGGAACTGTGTCTATTATTGTTGAAAATAACACTTGTGTAAACCCCCATTCAGTTTTTTTTGTTTTCTTTACATCTTTGATTTAAGCACATGTAACCAGACTGATTAAATACACTTGTCATTAATTAATGACAATTAATAAGTTATTATATGTAGCCCAAAAAAATGAAACTGTGACTACTTAAATAATCATTGTAAACAGAAAACCCCCCACTGGAGATCTACAGTAAAACGACACAGCTTACTGAGGGTGTTAGCTGTAGAATTTAGCTTTTAAGTTGTTTTCCTGATGGAAGTTTCAGCTTCAGTAATTGATAGTAGTCCAAGTTCTTTGCAAATAAAAGCAAATCTGTTTTAAAAACACCCAGATCCTTTCTGTTCATTTTTAAAACATATTTTTGTCTGTTACATTTTGCCGTAATAGAGACATTTTTGTGTGAATTTTCTCATACTTTATTATAGAGACATGGTAAAAAATGTCTGCTAACTGGCTTTCTGCTGCAAATCTGTTAACAGTCTTTGTCATTACTGGATGTAACATTTCACATAATCAAATATAGAAATAAAAGCTGTAAATGTATAACATTGTGTGCAAGGAATCCATGTGGGGGCTAACTTTCAATATTATTGAAATAAATTAGCTTCTTGATTTACTCATTTGAGATGTGGACATTTACACTTATTTAAATCAAGTTGTGAATAACTTTTTTTTTTTACAGCAAATCTGAATGTTCTTTTATTTTGCCAGTAATTTTGATGTCCTTGACTTCTGGTTTGATACACCAGTTTGTACTGCACTTTGTTTTTACTTTTTATGTGTATTTTGTCTGTTACAAGTAACTTTTACACACAACAGAGGAGATTGTTTTAAGTTAATAATTCCTTAGCATTGATTTTAAAAAAGTAGTAGTTCAATTGGCTGATTATTTCACTTATGGGAAAAATATATTGTTAAAAGTATAATCTGTCAGTGGAACTAGTACTTTTTAAAAATTAATATTAATGAATTATTTACTTAAGAAAAGCTCCTATAGTGCTGAAAAGTTACTTGTAAGTTAGTTTCGTCTTACTTCATGTACTAAAAAACTAGATCAAAAATACTTGGTCAGTTTGTGTTTTCGCAG
>CAEFZY010029867.1:0-24857 GCA_903066815.1 Brachyrhaphis roseni
GTGTCACGTGTTTGTTGAAAAAGAAAACAAAAAATATATATATATATATATATATATATATATATATATATATATTTAACTGGCACTGGGCCTGTAATAATTACTGCCATAACACCAAATGTAATAGAAATGCATAGAATTTTGAGGAGAGAAATCAATTTAATACCACTTGGAGTAAGGCTGTGACACCAAAATGTGGAAAAACGTGAAGCCCAGTACTTTCCATGTGCACTGCCTACAGATGTTAGCTAATTAGCTACAGATTACGTTCCAGATGTGTGCATATTGTGTCTAATTTGAACTACTAGTTTATTGTTCAATAATGAGCATTAGCTTATCCTTTTGAAAGTTGCACTAATTTAATTTATATCTAGCATGCTAGCTGAAATATCTCATTGCATAAAGTTCTCATTGAGTTTGTTACTCCACAATCAGACAAGTAGCAAATTGATCCTTATGACAGACGATGAGATGGCTGTAGCTCAAGATGCATTTCTAAAATAACCACTCACTCTTTTTGCATCTTTGCTGTGTTTATGTCCCAGCTGGAGTCAGTCAAACAGCAGAGAGACAGCTGTGGTGAAGATCTCATTAGGAATCCCCCGTTTAGTTGACGTTGTGATGATCTGACTCTTTCCATGTGAAGTTGTTATCTAGACACCCAGAGGCAGTAATGTTAGAGCTTCTTATGCTCAAGCTGCTCTTTTATTGTGAAACCATATTTTCATTGTGGCATTCTGGACGCCAACTGGAAAATAAAACCTACCGTACGTTCAACTTCTGGAATTGAAACTTTTCTAATTTAAAGCATCAAACTAATGCATATGAGATTTCTATTTTGATGGATTACTCCCGACCCGGGACTCGTATCTCTTTGTTTTGCCATCAAGATATGAATCCTTCCTTCATAATCTTTAATTGGATTTCCAACATAAACATGCTATCCTTCCAAAAGCCTTTTTATGCGAGAAGCAATGGGGGGATTCTACTTGGCTGCTACATTATTTATTAAAAACCCAGACCAACACATTCACAGTCAATAAAATGTTACAGAACTTGAATGACAACCTTCTTTCATTTTCAGCATGGTTCCACATGTTCAATCCCTCCGAAGAAACACTTCCAGGAGTTTAAATCTGAAAGCTATAGTTATTGAGGCTGGAACTGAGGTAGTAGACGCTCTACTGGCAAACCTCTTGTCTAAAAAATGATTATTAACCTCCCATGCTAGAGATCCTGTTGCATTTTGAAATGAACTCACCTCCATTGAGGCCTGACATGTAAGACCAATGAAGCTGACACCAAACGTGAGCCAGGCAGCATTCTTGGGTTCTCACAGGTTGGCAGAGATAATCGAGGGCTTTCTTGTACTCGCCGTCAGACAGCATTCAGTTCTAGAGTGAGTGGGCGAGTGGAGGCGGGCGAGACGGCTGAACCGCCACCAGAGCCAAGACAGCATTGAAATTAGCAACTTGAACGCAAGTTCCAGGAGACGCGTGTTAAATCTAAAACATCTAAGGTGGAGGCACGACACCGAAACCAGATACAACAAGAAAACGGACGCAAAATTCAGTTCATTACATAAGGAGACAGTTGATGCCTGCAACTGAGACAAAGACCACTGTCGATCAAAAAAAAGACTAGTTTCTGAATTTGAATTCAAACTTTGGTGCCATATTCATTTTCATAAGACAAAATGGTTAATTCACTAAATCAACTGCTGAGATCTAGCTTAAGCATCTAGAAGTAACAGAGTGAACTGAACAGGAAATTATGTTGTAATTAAAGGAAAAGACTAACACTAAAGAGCAGAACCCAAGAAAAAAACAAAGGAACTCAACACAAACAATTTACAGCTAAAGACCTGAATGGCAATGATAAATAACTAAAAATTATCCAGAAACAAAACAAGTGGGAACCTCTTACTCCTTCCTGTCTTCTTGGTCATTTTCGCCAGTAGTAACATCCGGCTGTAATTTCAATTTGCTCAATTGTAAGATCAATGGAAATGCAGCTTATGTTGCTAGGTTGCAGGCCTCTACTCACAGCAACTTTTGCTAAAGTAGACAAAACAACAATCGTTTGGTGCAGGATAATATAGAACATGGTACTTACTGCACGTCTCCTCTGCCTCATCAGAGCCATCTGGACACTCCGGTTCCCCGTCGCATCGCCACCGGCCCGGGACACACTGTCCGTTTAAGCAGGCAAACTCAGCAGGGGCGCACGTTTTTCTGGCTGTTGAGAAAAAGAAGCACAGCTTAGGTCAGAGCATGTGAATGTAGGGAAGTAAAATATGCAAAAACAGGGCAGTCAACCATGCCAGCCAGAAACTGTACACTTGATATAAATCCCAGCAAACATCCTCTGATCAGAGGAGATCAGTCTCATCATTTCTCTCATTATTCCTGCCTAGACCTCGCTACCGCTGACACCCAGCGCTAATTATCTCCACTTCCAACCATTTCAGCGATTCCTGTTCATTGTGGCTTCTTCCCCTCTCTCCATCTGTCTGGTCGACAGAATGAGCCTCTTCCTGCAGGTTTTCTATCACAGAGCAGAGAAATGGACGCTAATTGCTAAATCTCAAGGAGGTTAAACGTTTTACCTTCCAAAGCCGTTTAGACAGCCGGAAAATATATCATGGGCGTAAAGAATCAGAGACATTTAAGGATTGTGTTTGTTAAGGAAGTTGGAAGAAAATTATGACCATGATTTTATCACAGTAGCTTTCTCACTAATCCTTAAAAAAACATAAACAAAAGCTCTGCACAGAAACTTTGCCAAAGACTCGAACACAGGCAGAGGTCAGAGTCAATCAATTTCCTGAAGCTGGTACTCCAGGAGGACCTGTTGTACACACTAATAAATCACTGGCTACAAGCCCTCAGCACAGTTGTCTGGTCTTGTTATTCACACATAACTGTTGCTGGCTCATTTTCCATTTCCCATCGCAGGACACCACACAATGGATGTGTAGCCAAAGTAAGCAGTCAGCAATCCGAGTACACGTTCAGACTGCCTTGCAAAAGTATTCATATCTAGACTATACTTGGAAATGATCCTGTCACAATAAGGAATACACCAAACAACAGCATAAGTTCAAATAGGCCTTAATTTTCCCTTTGCATGCTCCTTGTATAGTTTGATCAATCTTTAAAGTGATTATTGAAAAGCTGCCATTTTGGAAAAAAAATACAGCAAACATTTGACACACAGTACAGCGTAGTTAGTTTGTCTCTTTTCTGTTGTAAATGTCCAAACTGGTAGTTTTGCTTGTTTTCAATGACTGAGGCTAATGCTTATGGTTTTGAAGGGAAATGTTTTGTTGAGATTTCATAATCCATTTTTATTGTTTTGGTCTTTTTTCATTTATCTATTTTGGATATCCAAAATGTCTTCCAGTTCCAGTGTTAAATGTTCTTCGGAAATCTAATTTTATTAAACTTTAAGAGGGTGTATTTTCATTAGTATGCCTTAATCATTATATTAGTTGAAAAAAAATAGTCTCAAAATGGTAAATCATCAGTTTAGTTCCTGCTGAAATAAAGGTTAATAATAACACTTTGACTGAATCCAAGACAGGTAACGGTGATTTCATTTAAGACCCCTGTTTTAAATCAATCAACAAATCCCTTTGTTCATTGCCTTTTTAATGACAGATGCTGCCACTTCTGTTGCCTTGATTCATTTGTATAATGGTTAATTAAGTGTGTTTGTCTAGTTCCAGGACTTCGGGGGTAAATGTGAATGAGTGAGAGCTCCATTCAGTCATTTTCTATTATCACCCAACCCTGATCACAGTTGTGAGCAGACAATCACAAGTTAAACTCAAGAGTTTGACTAAGAATTAAGTCAGAGAAAGCATAAACTACTAATTACCACAGAAAACAACTATAGCCAGACTAATTAAGGTCGCACACTAGAGTACTATCAACCAAACACTTTCTTATGTCAAGCCCTTCCCCTTTAAATCAACAATCGATGTTCTTGATAAGACTAAAAGAGCTGGACTTGTTAGGCAGAGGGTATTTGCAGTGAAGGTCAGCTGGGAATCAGCCGTTATGTGATTTTCCTGACTGCTCTCCAGCTGTAAGAGCCGCGAGAAGTGCCTCGCTGAAAAGCACTCGCACAAGACGCCGGTTATCGCTTTACTAATTCTTGCAGCTGGGAAAACACCAGCAGAGTCTTCTAGCTGCATGTGGAGCAGTAAATGTGTTTGTCACAAAGTCTTTTATGCTTTTCCTGCAAAATGCATGAACTGACCCGGTTATGCTGGAAAGAAAAACAGCAGCATTTTGCTCTGTTTTTCTTTTTCTTCTTTCAAGTTCAGGTGTTTCTTGGCATTTCTTCGCATTTGTCTCTGTCTTATTGTAAACGACGAAGAATATAAATATGTTTGACGGTAATTTTTCTCCAATAAGAAAGGAAACACATTTTTCAGTATGAGGCTTATTTTTCACTTCTATCCTCGGTGGCAAGCAGGAATGAAGGCCATTTTTAAAAAATCAAAGATGGATAGCTAAGGTAGCAAATAAGGACTGCAGCATTGTTTGAACATTTCAATTGTAGTTATGTAATCTCATCAGTCACATGGCGTATTTTTGAAATATATACCTCCTTGGCTCCTCAAAGGTAATTTATGCTAAAATGTAGCTGCAGCTTGACAGTAGGTGGTAAAGACATCCTGCACAGAGAGAGAGCGACCAACTCAAACCTTCAAAAGACATTACACATCCTGCAGGGGATATTTTAAGATCATTTATTCTCTTCTATTTTAGAAAAGAAAAAGTTAACTTCTCAGTATTATCACTGAAAAAATAATGTGATTTAAAAAAAAAAAAGAAAACACTGATGGGCTGCGTATCTCCTGCAGGTCAAACGTCTCCTCATCGTGCAGCCACTCAGAGAAACGGAGCTTCCAACCCAATCCAGCTGTGCTCTACTCATTTCAGTCGAGGTCCACGAGGGCCACAGTTCACTTGGCAATAATTACCCCGGCCGGCTCGTACCATCTGCTTGGAATTACTTTTTTAGTTTTAATTGGGGGCAGGGAGGGGGAGTTTGCAAATGTTTGGAAAGAAATGAGCTTGATAGGCATCGAGACGAAAGTGAGATGAGAATCAGCAGGCAGAAGGTCGATCCGCAGCACAGCTAACGGAAGAGATGCACATAACTAGATGCCACCACACCCGTAGACAAACTACCGCTGCCTGCCTGCTCAATTATTAATCGCCAATTCTGACACAGGGACACAGTTTTTGCACATCAGAGAAAAATCTAAACAAATGCAGTTTGGAGTTATGGTGAGTCACTGCTTATCAGCATCACAAATAGGATATGATTCAGTCAGAATGATGCCTATGTGAACACAGACATATGAACCTAAAGGCGTCTCCCCTGGGATCAAAGTTGCCAACATTTGCATTCTCTTTTATTTCCTTCTGTAGGTGAATTTCAGACTGTCTTGGGTTTCTATTCTAAATGAATATGTGCAACTTTCAGACAATAATATTATATCACCAAGTTTCTAGGCAAACCTGTGGCATAAAGATCACTACTTAAAGATGCAAAATATAGCCCACACACAACAACTGTGATAAAAATCAACATAAGTGCTGCACACAGTCATCTGAGCAATTATGTTAATTATTTGACCACTAGGGGGCACTCAACATTATAGAAGTGGACCAAGACCTTTGGACCAAGACCAAAGGTGACAAAAGGGTCAATTGTGACAATTACTCAAAAAAACATTTGTCACATTCTGCTGATTTTTCATTTAAACCTAAACTTTTTTATACAATATTAGACATACATTAAAATCCATCCATCCATCCATTTTCTTACACCCTTGTCCCTAGTGGGGTCGGGAGGTGCTGGTGCCTGTCTCCAGCTAACTTTCCGGGCACATTAAATATTAAAATAAATAATTTTGTTCCTTTTATTAAATAAGAAAATGAACATTTTATAGTCTAAAATGCAATAACCTGCCATCCTTTTACACTTGAGCATTTGCAGCAAAGGATGCATGTGCAGCAAAAAGAAAATACCTCCGACGTGAACTTGTGAAAAGCTAAAGCTTTTCTGCTTGATTTAACAAGCTATTCAAGAAATGAGGTCAATCAGTTGCTAAAAAAACAGTGCACAGCGTTTGGTTTTTAGATATATACATAAATAAATACAAACATCCATCGTTTGTACACAATGCATGTACACCTTTGACCCCTAGTGTTACCAACTGCACCACTGTGCAGCCCACCCAGTATTTTATTTTACAACAAATTATATAGAAGTCCATTATTCATTTTTGGTGACCCTGAGGAGCCGAATGCAGATAATGCAGTGATAAGCACGTTCCCCTGTGTATCAAAGATGAATTGCCTCATTAGCTCAGAGTGAAGTATGGGAGTGTTGTCAAAACAGGAGGCATTATGTATCCCATCGGCCAAAAGCAGCATGCAAATCACCAATCTCCTAAAATTAATGGGGTGTGATGGAAGCATAGAAAATGCATCAACAAATCCTGAGACAAGCCAGTCTCAAAATTGTTTTTGTAAGTAATAATTGAGTTTAATTGGGCTGATGCGTGAGTTTAGCTGCCTTCGAAGTGCCAGGTGCAGATTTTGTTTCCAGTTTTTATTTACATTTCCACAGTTATTATGTATCCAAAAGATTCATGTTGTTATTTTAGCTATCGCTAGGCAACATCGAACACTTTCTGCTCGTTTATATATAAACTTTTGCGTCACTCAGTGGATAATAACGCAATACCTGCCAATAATGTAATTACGGTGCTTTTTAATATATGAAAGGGGATAATGTAATAAATGTTGAACGAATGGATGGATGAATTGATACTATAAAGTAAAAAGGTTAAAAAAAAGTTAATGGTATTTAACCAAAGAGGGAGTGGTGGCATTATTATTCTAAACCTGTCTACAAACCCACATCAAGAGGCCATGCAGGATGTCAGCAGCTACCTGGTGTGATTCAAAACACAGCAATTTCTCTAACCTTGTGTACTGACCAAAGACACACACTGTGCTAATTATAGCCCCACAGCCTCCTAAATTACATTATTTCTCCTTTCCTGTCAGCTCACATTGGCACAAGTACTTGAAGCAAGACTCTGGGAAGCCTCATTATCCCCTTGGAGGAAACCTCGCAGTGATTTATGTTCAGGATATGTTGGTAGACGTCTGTGGGCATTTATCTTGAAGTCAGACGGATGACAAAGTCTCATCAAATATGAACACAAACAGGTGGAAGTGTGTCAGCGCTGCTGTGAAAGAGTAGATGCTGATACACTTCCTGATGTTGATCGCCTCATATGTTCAGGAGTTTGCAGTTGCAGAACATTTGTTTATTCTTGCTCATTAAAGGGTGCCTCCTTTTAGACCTTCAAGGCCATAGGAATGATTTATAGTTTATTATATAACATAATGATGTATAGTTTTGTTCAGGCACTGAGAAAAGCTTCCTGAAGGGCTGAATTTGAACAAAAACACAAACATACAACCACATCCACAGGTTTTAACAAATATGTTTCTACAGACATGACTCAACTTTACATTTGTTTTCTGCTCTGTTTCCTAGTTTATTCTGGCCGTATATCAACATGTTCGTGCTACATATTGTATCTGTGTATAAACTGAATGTGGGGCGAAGGCAAAATCATCAGGAGACTTTGGGTATTGCTAACTAAAGCATGCCATATACTTTATCTGTCCTTTAAGCACACGTGACATATTTGCTGCTCCCTTTACTTGTGGTTGACCTATGTCAGCTGCACCCCAAGCAAACCATGTGGCTGCCTTTTGCTCAGCTGAATGTTGCAAAACTGTTTACTATTTGGCTAATCTGCTTTGTGTTTTATCAACAAACTGGTTTTCATCCTGGTTTGTAAAACAAATAATACTTCCAATCAGTGTGTGCTATGTGTTAGAGAGGAGCTAAAACAACAGTCATTAAACTTCATAATGTTCAAAGGGATAGCTATACATTTCTGATACAGGAGAACAATTTTTCACATAAATTTACACGGAATGCCAATGAAATATGTTACAATCTAATTAAGAAGTTTTATCACAACAGTGACGAAACTGCCCTGCACAAAAAATAGCTGGTAGAAGCAAGAGGCAAGTATAATAAAAACTAACGCCGTACAATAATATTAGAGAATTTAGTGACGACGATAGCAATGGTAGATATTGCAATAATGAGATCAGTTGCAATATGACTATTTTTTCCACTCCTCGCTCTTATTTGTGTTTCCTTTGAGACATTTAGCATTTAAAGTGAATCTGATTTTAATCTTTTCCCCTCACGCCATTAAAAAGAAATTACGAATGTCAGAAAATATCTTTTGAAATTGGCTTTTATTTCAATCATTCCTTCCGTGAACTGAGTTGAATTCAAAGTTGAAAACAACAGAAGCTGTAAAACACAGCTGCCAAACAAGTTCTTGGGTGGACTAACATATCTCTGAACAATAGGAACTCCACAGGTGCATTGGTGAAGAAAATAAAATACAAGTTTTCCAAAAATTTAATATTCAGAAGCAGAAAAACCTAATGGATATTTTGATGCATTGACGTTTGGTTAAATGTGAGAAAGAGATAGGTAATTCTGGTTAAACTTGATACAGTTCAGACAAACAGGACTTCTTTCCCGTCTAAACTAAACAGAGACTGGATAACACAATTTTAATGTGTCCTCTCTATTTGGATCTCTTTCGGCTGGAAGAAGCTCTTGGGTCGGAGTGGCAGATGCTCAGTAATGGGAATGAAAGCAATAAGACATGTCAGGTTAAGTATAACACCAAGCGCAGAAAGTAATTAAACCTGGTGGACCTCTGTAATGAGATGATGGGGTTGTATTAAAAGTGCTTGACACATCTTCATGTTAAACTGTTGGACAGACGCAGTCGCATAGTGAACCGAGTTTATTACCTGGAATCATTTATTAAACGTTTGCTTCACTGTACTGTCTTTCTAAAAAGCCTCTATAATAATCCTATAGCAGCACATGAGACCCAACCACACTGTAATGTCACACAGCTCTCATTTTCCACTTTTACTTGAACATTTAACCTTGATTCAAATAGAGATATTACATCCCATTATGGTCTTAAAACAATTGCTCTACAAAGCAGTTCAATCGGTGGCACACATCTTTAAAATGGAACCTGATCGCCGAATGGATTCCTACCAATGATTCAGCGTGCAATGCAATCGAATCCCTGCTTGTGAAATGCAAAAGATTCAGTTTCAGGAGAAACCTACACAACAAACAGGCAGTGGGAAGTGTTTTGTAGCAGGACGTAATGGAAGCTCAGTGAAGGTTAACGTAGGCGTCAAAGCGGCACGCTACAGACAAAAAGCTCGTCTTACAAACCCAACTTATTTCGTCTTTGATCTGAGTAAAATAGATTATTACCATTTACGTGACTCACAATTTAAACTTTAGCATTACCTCTGGGATTTTCCACAGTGAAGAGAGAATATTTGGGGTGAAAAGCTGAAATGTGACAAACAGCCATTGATGAAGCAGTCCTTATTGCAGTTTGTAAATCCATGCCAACAGGTCAAATTATCTGCTCTGTTTTTTTCTGTTGAAACAAATTCAGACTCAAATCCTGTTTGATGACAAGAGTCAGGGAAAAAAAAACAAAAAAAAACATGGAGCTTCAAAGACTAATCCTACCAGATAGATGGATGGCTCTTCTGTGTTAAGAACCCAAACTATATTCTTGATCTAGTTTCTTTAAAACTCATGGCTTTAATATCAGGGAAAGGAAAATACAGAACCCCAGATCTGTTTGTTTTCTGATTCTTAGTTACTTTTACAGCTAAACTGTATGACGTCTTGAGAAATAAATAGAAATCTGCCTCAGAGCTCCTGTTGACAAAGTCTTTTTCGTCCCTCTGTGGAACAGCTGAAACTGTTATCACTTCTCTTCCCTGCTGTGAATCTGTGTGCTTTAACAGAAATCATATATAAAAAAAAAGAAAGAAAAGAAAATCTACACAACAGCCAGATGCCTTCTTACAGAGCAAAATACCATTCAGTTCAAATTGAGATCCTGGGAACAAAACTTCAATATCCTGCAGTTTTTCGACCTCCGCGCGGTTAATTGTGGAGATCTGAGATTTCACGTTTCTCATCGCAATCAAAGCTGTCGAAACAGAGCTTCTCCGTTGAGATCTCACATTTCCGCTCTATAACCTTTAACAACAAAGGAACGAAGCTCAGCTTGCTCTCGCAATCTTCCACAAAGATGCTCTGCTTCGCAGTCGAACTGTTAGCAGCAACTTAACCCTGAAAGGATGGAAGCGAACGTGCCGTGATGAGTCTGAAACGGCTGAGTGGTAAAGATGAGAGGAGGAATCAACAGAATCCCAAAGCAACTCCCTCCTTCACTTAAGTAAATCTTCCCTCAGTACTTCAGTGCAGCTGAACACACAGGAGACACCGACCACTTAAAGATCATTCTAAATCCGTCAGAAATAATTAGAACTGCTGACCGAATGCGGTCAGTCATTGTTAAGACCCGAGACTGCATACATACAGCATGTCAAGACAGAAAACAACTCACTCTGTAGTCTTGTTAGCGGCTCTTTGTTTTGAATTAAAAAAAACTTTTGAATAAATAATTAAAAATGAAGTATTGTGTAAAATTTACATTTTTTAGCTCTACATCAGATTATAATGTTATTCCCTCATCAAAAACAGACCTGGAGTGTTGCTTTGATTTGAGAGCACCTCTCCCCTGCAACTCTCCCACTCAGCTCCTTCAGACTAGCCAGCAGCAATTAGCAAACACCTGGTGGAACTGCGTTTCTCCTGAGCCCATTATAGGAGCTATTTCTCAGTGAAAAGCTGGTAAAAACATTGTTAAAGGGTTATAGAAGATCAATGTTGTGATGACTTCCTGAAGGTGGAGTTTGCAAACTAGAGACTAGACACTGGACAAATTGTAATGTTTGTTACTGGTTTCTCAAATTGGTGACTCTGTGATGTTTTTATGACTTTTTATTTTTGTGTTTTTATGAACTTTGAACTGCCTTGTTGCTGAAATGTGCCATACAAATAAACTTGATTTATTGATTTATTCATTTTCAGCAGTTTTCATGGACTTCAGGTTTGAACGTTTCTTACTTTTCTCTTGGTAGCAGCGGAAGAATTTCACTTTTCCCGCCATTAGGGCATGTCCCATCCCATCCACCTCCATTAGGTTTGGCTCAAAGCTTTATTACCTTTTAAAAACGGGTTATTTTTGCTGTCATTTCTCTGGAAAGGCTTTCTAAATGCCTGCATCCGCCTTTTGACAGCAAATGTTAAAACTTCCCCCAGAAAGGGAACGGGAGTGCTTCTGCATATGGAAATGTGTCACATCGGATTATAGTGTCTTCCTACTTAATTGAGGGGTAGTTACTTGGAAATGGGAGATTAGCCTTTTACCCTGAGCAGAGAATGAGACATCTCTTCATTTCTTCCCCTCCCTTCCTTTAAGACATTAAATTTCACCAAAAAAATAAAAAATAAAGTACTGCATAATGAGTGGTGCTGACCAAATTTTCAGAAATAACCCTTTACTGGCCTGAGGACGAAAGCATATAAATTACTGTCAAGGCACTGGGAGCCCACATTACATTACCCACTGCAGGCAAAAAAATTAACATAACTGTAACACTGCCTGAGGTCAGATTTCTTGTTCTAGAAAAATCAGCTTCTAGTAACAGAGGATAATAATTAAGACACAGTCAGGCTAAAGTCCCAGCTGATGTTTGAAGGTAACTCAACAGCTGCATGGAAGCATTACACACACACACACGCGCGCACCCCCACACGTCCTCCACCTGTGTCATTTGGCCCTTTGTTTTACAGGTCAGCACTGTTGTTTCTTTTCCTTTATCTCACACTGAGGTTATTAGGACAGTTAGATTAGAGGGAAATACAGCAAGTGACGACGCCATGTTAGTCCACTAAACACTTCCTTTACAGTCCAGAGTTCAAGGAGCTAACTACTACATAAACAGTACAAACCAGGATGTTACAGCAAGTCTAATTTAAGATTTTTAAGACCCTTTTCTAGAAATTGCAGAGCCAACAAACAGCATAAGGGATGATTGTGGGATACTAATTAGAATCAATCATCACAAATCCCCCATAGTGCCAAGTTTTAATGTTTTTTTGGGGGGAGGAGGCAAAAAGAAGTTTGCACAGAATGTACCTAGCAAAAGGTACATGCGTATGCTAGCCCGTACAAGCTGTTGCTAACTCGTACAGGTTAACAACAGAAGTAAGCCAGTGTTGAAAACGAGCAAATTGGTGATAAATTTGCATTTACCCACAGTAGATGCAGCAAAGCAAGCCAGCTAGCAAGCTAGCAATGGTGTATTAGCAGTTAGTTAACAGTAGCTTCATCCACCTCAAGTCACATAATGCAATGGCATGCAACTCAAACAGAACAGTCCCATGACAAAACAAAACAAAAAAAAACCTACACATACAAGATTATTTGGTGATAATATGATAATAAACTGTATTTTAAAAGCAACAATGCATCAACCATTTGATGCGCTGTATCAGAAAGCTAATTCACATCTGTAGCCTTTTGACAAGTTTCAAAATTGGATATAAAACACAATAATCAAGTAAGACAGAAAATATAACAATAAGTCATTTTTCAATCACACCACACAAATATATACGTGCAGACTTAGTCACTGGCACACACAGTTATACAGTTAATGTTTACATACTTGAGCTGCTTTTAACAATATTTTCAAATTAGATTTGAAAACTTCAAGAACTGAAACTCTTCACATCCTGCCACAACAACATTTAAGACCTGGGATTAATGTATTTAAGGCCAAATTGCAGTTTATGAATTTAGGATATTTTAAAGTCTTAATTTCAGATACTTGAAATTAATAGTTTTTAAGGTTTGAATTTTAAGACTTTTTAAGGTTTCGATTTTAAGACTTTTTAAGGATAGCAGACACCCTGACAAACAATTACTTTATGTTCTTTCTTCAACAAAACAGATTAAAAATAGGAAACAAAGCATTTTTTTCCCTTTAAGGTAAAAAGGCTGTGCAGATTAAAATACCTTGAGGAACCAAAAATTTAAGAAGCTATATAGCATCATCTGACAATGCATCAGATATTTTCCAGTAAAAGAGTTCACATCTGCATCTCCTAAAAATAAACACGATGCGTCTTCAAGTAATTCTTCAGGAAGGCTGAAGATGAAATCAGCGACGTTCTGAACTGCAGTTTCCGCCATGCGTGTAAAGCTCCATTGAAGGCACAGCACACTTGGTACATATCAGACATTTAGCATTTCAGTTGGCCTAATTCAACCAGTGAGAGAGAGGAGAGGTGATTCGGTAGCAGCTTTATTAAAAATCCACTTCAGCGTTAATAGACAGAGGAAAGCTGCAGAATGAATTTCTGAACAGAAAACTGATTTTACACAGTACAACCCAGTTCAAGCAAGTTAGAATTAGAATTAGATAAATATGACTGTAAATAAAGTAGAAAAAGCATTTATATGAAGTCTTTGCGGCAAGTCGCTTTTAGAAGAACTTAGCATGGGAATAATATGAAGATCACATTCTTTCCACTGTTTTGACTAAAATAGACTACAACCGAAACCCGAAACAGGAAACACTAACCTAATACTGTAACAGAAATTTTAATGAAGCTTTTTCTAGGCCATGTTTTTTTTTTTGTTTTGTTACTATTTCCATCATAAAATAAAACTTGATGTCAGGACTCAAAGTAGGCCAAGGTGGTGCATCACATATTTTAGCAGGATGCTTTAAAACAAATTCCTGTTTTGGTACAGTGGCAAAGTCTGACTGACAAAAAACTTTAAGTTGATCAGCGTAATCCACATGAAAAGTAATCCATTATATATAATTATATATTACATATATCATGTGGACTACTCTGAATGGGGTGTAAATATACCAAGATAAAGAGCCGCGTTCTCTCTACAAAATGGGAAAGACAAAAAGGCCTTGCTATTCAAATAAAGTTGATTTGTATTGATTTTCATTAGTTTGGAATCGTGTAATTCTCTTCCTGGTAGTGGAATAAATACGGACTCAAATTGGACGTCTGCGTAACGGTCAAGGACAACGTAAAAAACTAAAAGTCCCATGCTAAATAACTCGACAAGAAACGGTGTTCACATTAAACAGTTTTTGTGCGACACCAAGTTGATATGGCTGAGTGTCTGTGCCATCTTGCAGATGAAATGGAAGAAAATTTTGACGAGTGTCAGACGGAACAAATATAGAACTTTGTATCAACGAGGGAGACATACAGACATTTAGAGAATGCAAAATATGTGGCCGTAAAAAACTCAAACTGTGGCTAAAGACCAGGCTAAGAGGAACTGTGGGAAATGAAGGAATTTGTCACAAGAAATATAGGAAATGGGTACACTTGACTATGAAATGTCAGCTGTCTGTAGACTGTGTGTGTGGAGGATACAAACTGTACGTTCGAGAATATGGGAGCCTTAAGTCTGCCAGCACCCAAGGTCAGAGCAGTAATAAAAACATATAAAACATCTGGGAACATGGTGGATGTGAACCTCAGTTTGAAAATCAAGACAAACATCTGCAAAGAGAAATGATCAAAGATCAGTTTTCTGGTTGTTTTTCTGTTGGCCACATGGGGTTGAAGTGAACATTAAAGTGTGACAAAGTAGGAAAAAAAGGATTCCTGGGTTACTCAATAAATGGAGTCAAATTAAAAAGGCATTTTTCTGAAATATTCAGAAATTACTTTACTTCAAGAAAGCCTAATTTATTTAAAGACTTCTCACATCTATATCAGAGGTACTAATAAATAAAAATGTTTTCTTTTATTTTGTCAGATGAAAGAACCTAATTGTGCATGAAAAACACTTGTAAAAATGATGTAAGCAAAGCAAAAGATTTTGAAAATATAGACATACTATAAAATATCCTCTGTTGGTTTCATCATTACTTTTGTTTATTAAGTTACCGTAAAGACATTTACTCTCATTTAAAGACTAGAAAGACTAGATTTTTTTTTCTTTATGTAAAAGAACATAAAGCTTGATAAGTATGGGCTAATTCCTTTCTTCAACACCATTAGAAGAAAGGAAAAGCTGTAGCTATAACACTGGACTCTCCAGAAAGACATTCTGGACGTCACTTAAACTAATTCTTCTGCTTTGAGCTCAGCATTTTTGTTTCTTACATCAACAACTACAACAAAACGTATTTATGTTGTACTTAAGGATCAAATTCCTACATAAACCTCCACTAAATACAGGAAATGACAACATAAATTAAAACAGTGGGCAGCAGAACACACAACCTTGACTTTGACCTCACTGTGGAGTTTACAGGTAATCCCTGAAGCGCCGTGAGTCTTATCAGGTACAGAATATCTGATCTAATTTGTCACTAAAACAGCAAAACAATCACTTTAAAGTCAATGACCCTCCCCTTCCATCTTCCTCGGCTATCCCACACTGCCACTACTTTCTCCTCTTCGCCGCTGCTCATTTTCATCTCCCTCTGCTGAGCCAAGTCGAATCAGATGACACCCTTTGCCATGCACAACAGGTACACACAAGCTAAGAAAACACTTCATTGTGTGCAAATTGAGTGTTTTGATGTTTGGCGTGTTTGCGGTCCTGTGAATTTCTTCAGCATATACGATTTGCCGAGAGCCATGCACAAATTTTTTTTTAAAAAAACCTACATGTCGGCAGAGTTGAGCTTCAAAGCTTTGATCGTATTGTGCTTCCCTGAAGCGCGCGAAACGCGGGCACATCTCAGACAAGCTCTACTTCCTGCAAATGCTTCCCACTACTGCTTAGTTTTTAGTTGTTTATTTTTTGTAGCACTTCCAAGAAGCTATTCTCTGAAGGACAAGTTTCTGGTTATTAAAAACGGTTCAAATGAATTTCTAAAAAACCAGTCGTGTATCCTATGCTACTTTTTTTTTTATTCGGACTATATATTGCTGAGAGTAATTATGAAACTGTTGGTCCAACCAAGATCTTATGTTCATTTGTTTGTCTTGATTGGTTCTTCTTCTTCTTTGAATGAATTCTTCACATCCTTGTTGCCAAACAGTAAAATGATAGAGATGCTGTGAAGAGTTGCCGTCATTTCTGGCTTCTATCATCGATTGTCCTGAATTATGATTGATTTTGAGTTTTGATAGAAATTTTTGCTAGATTTTGCAGCTCTGCAGTAGCGTTACTGATGCTCATTATTCTAACAACTTGCAATTTTATTTTCAGCACAGCCTGTGCAAAAGTGCTGCATCACAACATTAAACAGTTTAAAAATGATCCGTTATGTAATTTATTATCCTGAGACTGTTAAGCAAATGCACAAATGCAATGCTCACAAACCTGCTGCTCTGATGAAAATGTTATTTAGATGTTTTTTTAATGCTGAAGGTGAGTGATGCGACTTTTAATGAGTATTGCGATACAGGACCATGTTTTTTCCACATGGTCCAACAGTAGATGTGATTCTCAACAAGTTCACTTCCAAAGCAAAGCAAACGTTTGGCTGCTGTTTGACAAGAAATAAAAACCCATTGAGATTTGCAAACATATCTGCAAAAACATGTCATAACTCATGATCGAAGACGAACAGAAAACCCTCTAACAGATAATCCAATCAAGCAGATGCTAAATGGTATCAATGGTGCCTAACGCCCAAAATTAGCTGCCAAATACACAAAAACCTGTTGAACACTGTTGACTGTACAAGTACCAGAACAAGCACCAAATCATCCGACCAATGTTCAGGGATCACTGGCTAATAGAGCAACCTTTTAAATACACAACATTTTATTAGAGACAGCAATAAATACAGCACAATTTGACTGAAATCTGTTAAATGATCCATGTTTGTCAATTTGTGTTGTCAACTGAACCCTGACCAAGACCGCAAGGCAGCAGCACAAGTTGAGCTGCTCTAAAATAGCTTCAAAAACAACTAAATCAACAGGCGACACTTGGAATATATTCCTCTGCACTTATTGCACTCGAAGCGGTCCTGCATGATATAAATGTAGAACACACTGGAAATGCGGTGACAATACATAAATATATTGTGCAGCCCTACTTTTTAAGCTAAAAATACTTTAAACTGGGAAAGGGAACTTTGATTTAAAAAACTGTATTAAAGCAATATGACTCGTACAGCAAATGTTTCAAACTCAATGTAGCACAGATATCAGAATAAAAGCCGGCTGAGCAAATTACTTATGACCTAATTTTTTACCCTTTGACGAAGGCAGAGATATTAAAGTTGATCGTCTTTTTGTTAGTTTATCAGTCAAACCCTGGCATCCATTAGGCCTGACTGGTTCTGATGGAGAAGACCTGAAATCTCCGTCAGCCTGACTTGATGCCAATTTGAAACTGGCTGGGTTTCCTTAGATGGAAAACTTTTAGTAATAAACTGAACTTTGGCGCATTGTTTCATAACTAGGGTCGACTGGAATGTATGACTGGATTTATTTGACTTGTTTTGTAAGGTGGTCAAAACAAGTCAACATTGTGAATAGGCGTTGTATAGATAAACTGAATTCAACTCAAACTGAATAATTCAATATTATTCCCAGTTTCTATGTTGAAATGTACATCATTTATAAATGTTTAACATTCCCAACATGAGTGGTGTTTATTTTGCCTTTTCAGATCCCTCTCATTAGATTCCCTCAGTAGTCCTAGCTTCCAGCTTGGCTCAGTTAATCAGCACACCTGTCACTCATCCAGCCGTACCTCTGCCAGGCATTGAGGCCGTTTGTCTGTTCCAGTATTTGATTGCCATTGTGGATAACACCCTTGAAATTGATGGATATTTTTTTTCCCACCAACAATTTTACTGAGAATGCGTCAGATAACTCACTGGTGATTGTTTTTCTTAACTAAATAAATTTTTGTGATGAAAACAAATAAGGATTATAGATCCTCTGATCTGCTTCGAAATATTGGGTCAAATTTCAACAATTTAGAAAAGGAATAGATAAAAACAAAGCAATCACAGAAGTTAACACAAATAAAGACAAATATCTAAAACGATAGCAACTAAAATCCAACACATTAAATCCTCAGTTTTACAATTGCAAGTTTCTTTCACAACTGTTAAGAAAAAAACCCTTAAAAACATGGAGGAAGTGATAAAAAGCTAGTTTTACTCAATTCTGTTTTTACTCTGAGAACATTTAATAGTATTTTCAACCTCAACCTACTACTATAAACACTGGTATGATGTGACAAAAGATTTAAAATGCAAGTAGGTAAAGTATATAAACAGTAACTTGTGTGGTTGACTGTACTTTTCCTTCATCATTAAGATGCTCTCAGCACTCAGCATTATCCTCTCAATCACTAAGATTTCCATCAGGTCTAGGAATGAAGGACAGAGGAAGTCCTTCAACTTGGCCAAATATATAATATATAATGTATGTGGTCAATATTTGCAGCATTAAATTGATAATTAGAACAAGATTCATATGAATAAATGTATGCATTTTAATCTGCAGGTCAAACATCAAATCAAAAGCAACCGGAAAAGTTTTGCTTGGTCTGGACTCTGTTTATGACTGCGTTGCCTTTTAGAGGAAGGCTTCATGCCATTAATCATTATTTTATTTTCCTTTTCAAAATAAATGAGAAATCAGTAAATTGCAGTATCATTTCTTGAAGCTCTAGGTTATGAGAACAGCTGTTTTACGTCTTAGGGAAGAATCATTGTCCAGGCCAAAACTTTCTAATACACACTGGGATGTTTAACACAGAGACAGAACCTTCTACCATTTTTTTTTCTCGGTTCATTGTTGAAAGCTTCTGCTACAAACCCTCTAACCTACTCTGTCACAACCTTCTCGGCTCCAGTACCAAACTTTTTCAAGAAAGGCTGTGAGAGGCAACAGGTGGTTTGGTTCTTCTACGCACTTCCGACTTGATTGTTTGAAAGAAAAATGTTAATTTCTTGCCAAAATATGGACAAAACAATAACCAAGTCTCTTACAACTTAAATGACAATGGAAGTTGACTTAATTTGATGTTTAAATTTTAATGGGAGTGTCTAAAAGTTATCAAAGTAATCTAACCAATTCCAAATACACATATTAATTACAGATTTTGGTTCTAAACTATATTCTAAATGCTCAAAACTAAAGACAGAACTTATGATACAAAATTCAACATGAATGGCAACATCATACTCTTTGCCAGTCTTAGCAGATATCATTCCCATCTGGTTTTCTGCCAGGGTTTGTTTGTTCTGTTTTAGATTTGAAATAAACTTTGTATTGTCTTTAATTTTATCTTCCCCACAGTTAAACAGCATCTACCATAATTTCCAGACTATAAGCCACGGCTTTTGTCACATGCTTTCAACCCTGCGGCTTATACAATGATGCGGCTTATTTATGCATTTTTTTCTAACGGCCGCCAGGGGCGCTAGAGCAGAAAAGGTAAGAGTGAGACAGGGGGAATATATGTGTCGAGGAAGTCGCAAGTTTAATGTAGCTTAACACGTTTCAGTGCACAGGAGAAAGATGAAGACGACTCTCAGTGACTTTCACCGGTATGGGTTTTTTTTAACCAGCCCTGTTAGTGCTGTGCTACCGTGTTGCTACTGTGTTACTGCCTCGTCACAGGCACTGTTTGGAAAGGAAAGCTAAGGTATATTATTAAAACTTTAAAAAATCTTTCTGTGTACCGTCTGTATAGGCACATGGGGCTTATACACAGGTGTGGCTTATGTATGTACAAAATGGTTTTTCCTTTAAAAATGTACTGGGTCCGGCTTATAATCAGGTGTGCTCTATAGTCCGGAAATTATGGTAGTTTAGTTTGATGTCCAAGTGAATATTCTCCACCACCTATATTTCTTCACCTAAGACAAAAACTGCTTTTCACCTTTCCTATTTTTCAACTTCATTATGTTTATAGATGTTAAAGGAGGTGCAATAAATCACAGATAGTTCCATCAAGTCTACCGAAAACACATCTGGGATGGATGTTGATGAAAACAATAGTATCTTAAAGAATTAAATTGAAGCTGTTGTTGTCTTAGCGTAAAAATGCACACGTGTTTAAGTGTGTTGATGAAAAATCCACACTTTGATGTCAAACACAGCCTGCTGTGAACTGCGGAGCTTCCTAGTAGCTTCTCTGTAGTGTGAGCAGAGACCTAATTGAATCTTTGAGTCGTTTATATTGCATTAGTCAAAATATGTCATAGTTTGGTTTGTAAAGCCCTACAGAGAACAGCCAGTTTAATGCTTTTTTCATAAAGAACATATTTATTAGTTCCCACCTGCAGTCCTGAACTTTAAGGCTTTTTACAAAAACGATTGCTCAGTATTAAAGTTAAAAGCGCATTCTTGTTCTGTAACAAACAACTAGGCACAAGGAATATAATAAACTGGAGTAACTAAAAAAGGATTGAACTAAAGTAAAACACAAACGAGGCTGATCTAATCAAATAGAAACTAAGCAACACAGAACAATAATCCAACTGGAATCAAATAATCAAACCCCAAAATCACCCTGGACAAAGTCAAGCTGTGAAAACACACAAAGATTCTTTTCAATGCTTTTTTAAAATTATTTTAGGACTGTCACAGAATGAAGCAAGCACAGAAATTACATAGACTGAACTATTTAGCATTAGCACTGATTACATATTCGTCATTTTGTGATTTTTTGTTTTCCCAAAAACATTGCTCATCTTGTCTTGATCTTGTGAACCAATTCTCGAGCCTCTTGACGTTTTCTGAGCTGGATGCATCATTATGCTGAATGATGACTGATTAACAGCATAGATCAAGAGACCAAAACAACAGACCAAATGCATTTTAGGATGAGACTCTTATTGATGACAGTGATTATCTGCTCTCTTTTGCAGGGGAATAGCTGCAGGACAATAAGCTGATTAAAGTCTGGGTGTGCAGTGAAAAGTTTGACATGCCAAGCTGAGCAGCTCTGCTTGTTAATAACTGGGTCGTCCGCAGTTCATTCCCAGTCAGGGTCAATAGTTTTCTAGTTATACTAATGGTGCAGACCTGTGGGCATATGGACTGATCTGATGGCACTGGCGGCCCACATGCAAAGTTTCCACACCGTAATGGTGGCGTTGTATTGAGTCACCTTGTAGCTGGACAAGTGGAGATAAGTGAGCTGAGGTGACACTCGTTAAGTCATCCAGCAACAATGAATCATCCATAAAACAAAGACTGAGGTCTGTGGTTGCCCTGTTTGAGCAATTGGTTCATCATTCCAGTCCACTAACATGGGGGCTGCTCCCTTTTACTCCAGCTTATCTCAAGACAGGGAATAACGCCATGTGTAGTTGTGGGATGAGTGTTTGCCCTCGACCAAAAAGAAAGACATCAAAATAAAGTGGGACACGCACAGTCACACTTGGCTGAAGCCAGCATCCCTGGAACTGTCGGCAATGATTCACAAGCTGGCCTGTTGAGTCACATCAGCTGGCACTTTCTGTTAAAATGAGTCACAAGTTCTTTAGGGCTACGACTTTTATAAGTGGTGTCAACAGCTTTTTCATGTGGTTCTTTACTTTTTTCCTCTTTATTACAGATTTCTGATGAAATGAACTGGCCTGTGGATATAAATACAGAGTTCTCATTCCAAATAGATAATTTTATATAAACAGCAAGCGTCGTAACCTGGGATCACATCAGCAGGGTTTCCCTCAGTGTATTGTAAGCCTGGCGGGCCACCAGGCTTTACTTATACCTTACTGTATAAACAAACAACAAATATTGTTTGTTTATTGTAGTTTTTCTTTATACAACAGCAACAGAGATAGCAAAGTCTCTGATGGTGAAACAGCTGGAAGCAAAATGGCAACAAAGTAGTAGAAACTGAAAATTAGAGGGGGGGTTTAATCACCAGGACTCCATAACCACTTTCTGTCTAACCTACGCAACTTTATTCAGCGAATAAAGTCACAGATAAAAGATGAAAAAAATTCTGGACACTTTAATTAGGATGAAACAGCTGAAGAGCAAAAAATATATTTTTAAAGATTATTTTAATTGTGGGTTTTTTTTATGTTTGTCTTTATTATCGTTAGTGTTTAGGTATTGTTATTAATGTGTTCCGATAACAAACACATATTTTCAAATTTCCTCTCAACTTTAAATCTTTTTTAACTCAAAAACGCAGTGGCCCTTTGGATGATTGCCCTAATGCCCCTAGAACTGGGCTTATCAAGTTTCCTGGGGGGAAAACTTTGCATCTAAATCATAAACGTACACTGTGTGCTGGAAAATTTTTATGTGACATATTCAAATAAACATGCATCATTAAATCGACTGGTGTTGACCGGTAGCCAAAGGAAAATGACAAAGTGGACATTAAAGACAAATCCACATTATAGACAAAAGTGATACCAGGAAGCCATTTTCTACAACTCATTGAGACATATCTGCAGTTCCTTGAGGCTGCATAACGGTAAGAGAAAGCAAGACTTCAAAGAGATAACAGAAAAACTAAACAGACAACAGCAAAGTTTAAAAATACTGGCTGCCTTTAATTCCTCAAATAAAGCAACATGTCTAATTTTTCCAGGAAATACATTTAGCAACAGCTCTACAAAAAATATTTTCCATAATGCCAAAGAAGCCAATTTGAAAGGTCAACACCAATATAATTTTGTCTGTTTAAAATTCGACCGCTCCTGACACTCTGCTCTGCTGCTAATATAAAAAATTGATGACTACAAGAAAAGGGCTGGGAACAGTTTTTATGAATCTTGTTATTTTATCTTATATTAGATTTTGTCCTTACAGAAATTTGGAGTTCAGAAATTGGCCCCAAAATTATGACTAAACAGTTCAACACTCAAGCTTAAAAAAATGTAGAAACATTTTACCCAATCATCAGTCATCTGACACTTGGTATTTACAGTACTAAATGCTTTCAGGGGCCAGATGAGGTGCTAAAATTGTAATCTTACAACTGTGACCTTTAAGGAAACCAATACTGATCAGCCTAGAAATGTTTGTGATGCTTGAATATGATAAAAAAAATAAAATAAAATAAATAAAAATAGCAAATTAATTCTTTATAACGTGTTTGAAGTCCGAACCAGGACATGAAAGCTCAGAAGAGATTATGCTGAGTAGAAACCAGAGCAGCTCCAAACTGCTCTTTTGAAACTTCACCATTATGTCCGCTTTTCATCGTGTAACTTTAAATGTTACACGAGGCTCCGCCGAGTCCATCCTGGGAAAACTCTTGATTTTTATCCTCGGAAATTCAGCTAGTTTTCTCCCCCTGCTGTGGCGCTGAGGAGGAAAACATCAAGTGCAGAAGAGGATAACACATGGCAGATGTGGACGAGAGACTAAGGCTGAGTGATGCTTTTCACCCGACACATTAATCCCTCTCCCTCCATGTAAGTTTGTGTGTCTCACACACACTAATCTGAGATAATAGCTCAATTGGAGCGGCAGACTTCTTAATGATCACTTAGAGCAAGCAGGCTTTGAGACGTACAAACACTGACCAGCGGTGTAGTACGGCCAGCCACTGGGGAAATAAACAGTCACACAGACACTCATGTGGATAAGATTATATTAATGCTGCAACATTTAAGAAAAGCAAGTGAACACAACAATTAGTGCATTCTGGTGTACTAAGATATTTGCACTAGAAACTAGACAGAAATTACTCGGTCAGATTCTGTGTGCAACAACTGCTTTCAGGAAAAGCTGGAATAAATAAACTCTAAAAAAAAAAATGTTCCAAAGATACTTTTATATTTATAGAGCCTCAAATTTATCAATTCACCTTCTACTACTGCTGTAAGGGTGGACGAATACATTAAGAATCTCTGCCATTCAGAAATAAAACTTTCTACTAGATGTCTAGATGAATGAATGGTGTTTGAAAAATGAGCCTGCAGATTAAGTAGTTGTGTAAATCTATGAAAAAAAACAAAGAAGAAAGGAACACAGTTTGGCGCTGACTCTGCATCCCAGAGGAAAGCACAGCAAAGACTTTGCGATGTGGAATGCCTTCCTTCAGGTAGAGATGCTAAATTTATCAAAGTGGATGATAAAGATCATGATCACATCCAAGCATGAAAAGAAAGACAGGTTGGGCTTTGAAAGTAAGACGAAAAAATGAAAACTGGGCGATATTCTTCTATCATCATCATGAGGAGGATTAAACTGTGTCTCTATGTCATCGCTGGCACTAATCTGACTTCAGGAGTCCAAGGGGAGAAGTCTTTTGTTGCTTTCTCAGCTGTCAGGCTCAGAAGGTGAGCGAGGCCAGCTCTGCATCTGTAGAAAGTTTGGAAGATACACACAAAGATCTTTGCATACTCTGCAAGAACAGAGAAATTTGTTCTTCTTCCCAGACCTGCAAGAGCAAAACAAATCCATTATGTTCTTCACTGCAAAAACAAAAACTCTTACTGAGTATTTCTGGTGTAGTTTCTAGTTTTGTATTACACTTAAAACTAGACAAAACTAACTTAGAAGTAACCCTTCAACAAGATATGGAAGTTTGTTTTAAGTTAAAAACTTCCATAACATTGATTTTAAGACGTTTCACTGGCAGATTATGTAATTTATAATAAGACATTGTTGTAATTAATGTGTTGTCTTATTGTGTTCTGAATTAAGTTTTTAATTTATTACTGGCTTAGTAATAAATTTAGCTTGGTCATTTTATTTTTATGTTTTCTTTTATCTTATTTATTAATGATGATGATGATGATGATGATGATGATGATGATGATGATGATGATGATGATGATGATGATGATGATGATGATGAT
>CAEFZY010029868.1:0-16633 GCA_903066815.1 Brachyrhaphis roseni
GCTCTTACCCTGCTAATTGGACCTTCACACTCTGCTCTTACTGGTGCAATGTGCAATTAATGAAGATTGGCCACCAGACTGGTCCAATTTAGCCATGAAACCTCCCACACTAAAATGAGAGGTGTTTCAGTTTCATTGTCCAACCCCTGTACATTCAAACTTGATTCCAGCAAGGCAACGAGGCAGAAAAGTTCACAACCAACTGCATCAGTTAACTGACTTTGCAGCAATCGCTTCTCCTGATCAAGCACAAGCCAATAATGGACAGATGACGTTAATATCTTTCCAGCATTTCCTCATACTACGGATAAATGTGGCAAAAGTGGAAAAAACTTCCTTTCAATTCAAAGAAGCTCCCTACTATTATCTGCCCATGCATTTTACATAATTTTAGAACTGTTTTGTAGTTTACAGAATGAATGTAACTGTTCATTCTATATTTCCCATTCAAAAAGCTAAATCACTTTGGCATTTGAATTTGGAGCACTTTGCACTGGTGAACCTTAAACCAAAAGCATTTTCCTCACATGACAGTAGTTAATAACTAAATGTATTAGTTCTATGTATCTGATGACAGCCTTTATAGTTCCTCTTTTAAGCACATCATCTTTTATTCCTGAGCAGTTTCAGTTTGTACATCTGTGGAAATTTAACAGAAAAGCTTCATGAAGATAAAAACATAAATAAGTGGTTTTGTGTTGTGACTGTGATTAAAAAAATCTTCCCCAGGATGGGGTGTTATTAAAGGGGTGGTGGAGAGCAGGAAATGCTCAACAGAAACTAAAGCCTCTCAAAGCTGTCAGAGTAATCTTGCTCTTGTGTAATGTAGCAGCTGGAAGAGACCTCTGAACACATTCCACTACTGTCTGTGACAGTCAGGGAGTAATGGAGCTTAAAACAGGCCTTCCCAGTCATTTGATATTGGAGAACTAACTGAGCAGAGATATTTTCACTTTCTAAAATAAAGCCATAACAATAATGCTTATATGTACTGTATATAAGCAACTATAGTTGACATAATTAGTGTAAATTAATGCTTTGTGGGTCCACATTTTCAGACATGGCTATCCAACACATGTTCTTTATAATTACTTGTGATTCCTCCCCAACTACGAGTTTGTTCACTGTGTGATACTTTACCTTCTGTGTTCTTCACGTAGAAAAGTCCGTGGGGATGTATGGAGTAGTTCCTGCTGGCAAAGTTTTTTAGGTGAATTATGATGACATCATCAACCTGAGCTCGCAATATGGGTCCCATAAAACCAAGCCAATCTGGCCTGGCCGCCAGGTGGCTGTAGGTGGCGTCTGTGTACTCTCTGTACATTGCTTTCTTGTAGGTACTGCCAATGCGGTCTTTCCCTCTTTCCAGGAAAATAGATGCATGTCTGAAATAGAAAGAGAAGGAAGTAGTTACATAAAAAGTAGAGGAACTATACAAAAGAGATATGTCTCAGTCCATAAGGCCATCTTCAACAGATATATTTGTTCTGTATGGTGAACAAACCAATTCTATTGTGTTGCACATAGTGAAATTTTACTCATGTAGCTGAAAAAATTGTAGGTCTGAGATCTTATAGAAGCTGATTTTGGCTAATTATGCAGCATAGTTTATAACTGGCCAGATCCTCTACAATTTGAGATGTTTTTGTTATGATTACATGTTTTTCAAAGATAATAAGCTGTTTCTGAACCTGTGACAAATGCAGTTTTGCTACTATGTATCCACCTCAGAACTACAGCAATCAGGAAAGAAGAACAATGCATACTTGTAACTTCTATTTTGATCTTTTGCAAGATCGCAGGGCTTTCTGGCTTGTTGTGCAATAAATTTTTTTTAAAAAAACGCTATGCCTGTGTGGTGACAAGGTGTTTTATAATTGTTTATGTTTCTCTGTTTTCTCTGGCAATATTCAGGTGAAGTATTAATTAAATGTTTGGTTTTTTATGAAAAAAGCAGTATTCTCTTGGATTTACTGTGATCAATGTTGGTTTTTTTTGTTTTTTGTTTTTTACAAGAAATAAGTAACTGAAAAAGAGAGAACATAAGAACAAAATATCACTTTTTTCACAAATCCTGCATGTTAAAAAGCTCTTTGTTGCTTTCAAGTACACAACAACCTATTCCTTCACTTTTACTTATTGTTTACTTTAAGAAATTGCTGATGTCTATTTTTAAATGTCAGATCAGCTGTTGAAATATCCCATATCAAATAAAACATACAAAAACACTAAAATACAGCCTGCCTAACAACATGAAGCAGACTGTTGTCAGTTTGTGTCATGTTGAAGCAGTTTCTTGTTTCTTTTTTTTTTTTATCTCAAAAAGCTGCAAGAAATTCAAGAAGCAAAAAAAAAATTCAAGAAGTAATGGAAAACAGTGACACAAATTGATAGTAGTGGCTAAATTACTCCAAGAGCACCTCAATAACTCATCCAGGGGTCACAAAAGAATGTGACAATAACGTCTAAGGCACTGCAGGCCTGACCTTTCTTCGTTAAGGTCATGTTTGGTAATCATACAGCAGAAAAATTATCCATAGGAGACATCCAAGGTAGAAACAACTGTGAGATTCATCTAATATTTGCCACTATTCATCTTGATGTTCCTTAAGCATTTTTAGTATATGAACAGATGAAACAAAGATTAAACTTTTTGGAAGGTGTCTGTCTTATTACATTTGACATAAAACTGACACAATATTTCAGAAAGAGATAATGCTGAAACACTGTGGTAGTAGTGTGATGGTCTGATTGAGATCCTGTGGCATGACCATAAACAGGCCACCGGTGGTCAAAAATCCTTGATGCTGCCACCATTAGATTTTGAGGGTAATTCATTGTTTTCACACTGTGCCATGTGTCTGGTTAAGTTTAAAATCATAATTTAAGATTTTGAAATAAGTTTGTATTGACTCAACTAAAGTTCGTCTGAAAGAAAACTTTCTTTTATGTTCTGAAACAAAAATAAAATAAAATTGAGAGGCATCAAATACCTTTCTATCTCACTCTATATATAGCTTTACCGTAACTTAAATAACTTTTAGACCTCCTCTTTCCTGTTCTGTGACTGGTGTGAAAACACGTAGTAGGTGCATTGATGCATCAGAAGAGCAGCACGTTTTTCTCTGTTAACATTTTGCGCATCAGTCAGACTTCCAGCCACCCACAACAGTCCGGTCAGAGGTCTAAACTCTCACACCTTGATAACGTGCTCTAATAACCCGAAAAAATAATATTTTTGATCTAGAAATAGTAAATCCTTTCTCCATTCATTTTCAGTTTCTTCTCGTCTCTTCACTACTAAACGTATCTGTATACCTTCACACATCATTTGGGTTGGTCACAGAACATGATAGATCAAATGAAAGAAAATGGAAGCGTAAAGATCACCACTAAAACTGCCTTTCCAACAAGCCTGAATAAAGTCATGAAAACTTACTCGTCATCTTCGATGTTTTGGCCGTTCAGTAGGTTTTTTTCACTTGGTGCGTAAGACCACTCGTCCTCTATGATTCCGATATAGTAAACTCTCTCCCTGCTGTATGCCCTTTCCGCGCCAAACGAGAGAACAAACAAGAAATTACTTAGCAAGAGCCAGGGTCTCCGAGCCATGTTAGGATGTGACCTGTGTGCGCTGAAGGGGAAGGAAGCTCAGAGGAACAAGTGAAACCTTCGAAGAGAGACTGAAGTGCGTCCAGGGTGCAGCACTTATGAAACCCTGCAAATGAAAACAGTTAGTCCATTCAGCCGCAGAGCACCGGTGATATGACCGCCTCCTGTGGTACCAGATGGGCAGGCATAACAAGCACTCGTTCTGGCACGTCAAAATATAATTACATTTCTCTGCAGAGACATTAAGATAATCAATTAATTTACGTCAAAATGCGGACTCAAGCACACAAGAGGGCTCTAATCTCAGTTAACTGTTTGGGTTTTTTGTTTCCACAAATAAGCACCTTGTTATTTGCTTTCGCTTTCACATTCCTATCAATTTATAGCAGTGGTTCTCAAACTTTTTATTTATAAATACAAGCTCAGTAAATTTACAGATTTTCAAGTACTTACCACTTTATGACTAACGTTTTAAAATAGACATACATTTTTCAGTTAATTGAGAACAAAATAATAATAATAATAATAATAATAATAATAACCAAAGGGAATTAAAGCTTCAGCATCCCTATGACTATACTCAGAGATCCAAATTCAATTGAAAATAATTAGATAATTAAATGAATATACATTCACATGTATATTTATTTAATTATTGCTGAGATAAGCCTTGTCATGCATACCTTGTCATGTCATGCATATTGATAGGAAAGTTTAATATTCCTTACATTTACAAACATTTTTATGCAAACATTAGTACCTGATTGTTTAAAGTAGTAATTAATATCTTTAAGCACCTTCAGAACTGTCAGAACTGAACATTGAATGTAAAGGTTAATTCTAATTAAATTTTAAATGTCAACATATCCATCCACACACATACATTTTCAGTGTGGGCCATTGGGGAGATGCCACACACTGTTGCATACGGATAACTAACTGACCTACTGCCCAATTATAACCAGAATAACCAGAGAAAGCATGTTTTGTGGCACTCATATTCTGATCAGACAAGATTTTTCTTATAGGTTTTCTAGTTGTTTGTTTTTCCAATGAAACTATCTCTAAAGGTTTTTGGTAATTTAACTCTGCACTCTGCCATGTGTGTAACCACATAAGAGCAGTGTGTGAGTAAGGCAGGAAGCCACATTGGTTGTGTTATTGTTATCAGTGGTGTAGAGTTGCCACTTCTTGTCCAAATAAACTGAAGGAACACACTGTTTCACTGGATTAAACAAGAATGTCCTGAGACATGTTTATATTATGCCACAAGTTCCTCAAAATAATACAGATAAAGTCATCAAACAAGAAAATATAATAGTTTGTGATAAAGAAATTCTCCCAAATTGCATTCACAAGTGATAGAAGTGTGTTTAGAAGTGTTTAGAATAATGTGCTCACTCACAGAAACACAGTCTGTCTTTATATTGCTTTATAAAATCTTTGTAGAGGTTCTAATATGTTTTTAAAAATTACAAGTATAGTCTCTTTAACTTAAACACATTTAATAACTTAATTTACTGGTTTACACAGTGATGGTAGCATCAACAACATAAAACCAATGTAGCTAAAACATTATTTAGTGTACACCTTAATTTATGAGTTCCACACAGAAAGAATGAAAGATTGAAGAATCTTTCATTATTATTTGATGACTTTCTCTTTCACTTGGGTATTTATTTAATGTGGTACATTTCCTGTGGCCACTTTTACAAACAGAAAAGGCAAGAAACCATGAAAATCCACTAATAATAATAAGTATACAGATGTCTGTTTGTGTTCAGAGATCAGAACCAGCTGCAAAAAAAATGTTGTTCGCATAAACTTGCACATGGTCTGATTTTTATTGCTATTTTAAACAATGGAAACTGTGACAAAGAAGATTAGATCAAATTATCCTCTGTCACAAAAAACAATAAAACCCTCCTTTTATAGTACCATATATGGCCCATTTAAACCTCAGTAATTTCACAAACATATTTGTGGCGCAAACAACTATTGGCTTCTTTTTGGTTTACAACCCACTGCAAACTTCAAAACTACTTAAAGGTTCATAAAATTGTTTTCACATAAACAGCTTAGCTCCAGCCATTAGGACCAATTAATATGGACTTATATTAAATGATGACAGTATAAGAACTACCTACTTCAGCTCACATATTACATATTATATATTATATATATTATATTATATATTTTGACAGAACTCAACTCT
Organism: Brachyrhaphis roseni; assembly: GCA_903066815.1. Lineage (NCBI taxonomy): Eukaryota > Metazoa > Chordata > Actinopteri > Cyprinodontiformes > Poeciliidae > Brachyrhaphis > Brachyrhaphis roseni. Next base: position 5,828 of record CAEFZY010029868.1, read on the forward strand.
AAAATTTCTGAACTATTCCTTCAAGGCTTGTTTCTTTCTTAATTTTTACTATTACTCAATACTCAATCAGTAGTAATTGAATATACATGCAGAGGCAAGAAGAAAAGTCAACGAGGCTAATGGAGCATAAGATTAACTGACATATTATTGTGTACATTTTGATATATTTCTCATATTATAAATATAAATATCTTTTGAGAAAAATTTCAAATCAGAAGACATATTGGAATCCTCCAATAATTCTTTCAAAATCAGAACTCCTCCACAGTAAGGTTAAAGTTTTTTTTAAGCCATATCAACCATTTGAATAGTTCTAAGGCTAAAATGTGAGGTCAGCAAGGACTTTTAACACATTTCGGAGTTTCCTAGCCAAAGGAGGAAATGGTCATAGGACAAGAAGCGGAACGTTATGTTTTCCAAATAGTCAATGACAAGCAGTTAGTAAAAGTCTACAGATTAGATTGTGTAGTACTTTGTGAAAAGGCTTGACAATGGGATTAACGGACATGTTAAACACAGTGTACATAACAGGTTCAGCATTTCACACACACAAAAACTATAATAAAAATTATTCTACAGTGTGTAACTATTATATTTAATAACTGGATTAATATGACTAGAAATTAGAGGATTTTTTTAGTCACAACCTGTCATACATTGAGTGACCACCTCACAGAAATCCCTGTATTTCCACACAAACAAGGAAGTGCATTCCTTGTTTGTGTGGAAAAACATTCTCAACATAAACAAATATGTTAAGAAGTATTATCACTAACAAGGAAGACAAAATTCAAGGTTATTTCATTCAAAATGTAAAGCTAAGCAACAACCGAGATTTTTTTTTAAAATTAGCATTCCTGCTAGTCACTGTGTCAGTTTAGTGACGTGTCTTACATGTGGGTGTTGTGCCTTCCATGTTAGCTTCTAATAACTGAGTCAAAAATGACCTTGTGTTTTATTTAAAAAGCCAAAATGCAAGGCTAGTTTTGGAAGTTATTCTTATTTTTGTGCAATGTACTAAATTTTTAAAAACTAGAGCGATTTTCTTAATATATATTATGCCATATTTATTTGTTTTCCATGTGTTTGCGTGGATTGCTTTTACATTTTTCTTAAATATTGGAAAGCTCAATTTACCTTATTTTACACAATAAAGTGTACTCTTAAGCATATTTTTTCTTTAGTCTATAATAATAATAATAATAATAATAAAAAAGTTCAGCTAATTTGACCTTGAAACTAACATTTCTTTATTCAGTACATATCTTGACTCCTGACAAATTTAAATCAGAATAAGCGAGCACAAAAAACATCTCTTTGAAACCCGCACTTTACGATGAGCTCTGATTTCCGGGGCAATGTGAACGCAGCATACGTGCACGGACAGTGTTGGGCCCATGGTGCGCGTGTCCCCCACACAGCGCTTATGCTGCCGCCGCCCTCGCAACAGAGTGTTTCTGTTCAGCCTCACAGACATGGCTGCTTTAAGTAAGATACCACACAGCTGCTACGAGGTCGGTCATACCTGGCACCCATCGTGTGTGCAGTCTGCCGCAGACATAACTAAGGGGGCTCTGGAGGTGTCCTTCAAAATTTACGCCCCTCTTTACCTGGTAAGTTGCTTTGAGCCTCTGTCCGTTGACTGGTAGCTAAGTAAAGTTGTCTAGCTAACGGAGTGAGCATAGTTGCTGTGAGAAAGACACTACGGATAAGCTAATGCTACAACTGAGGTGCAAGTTCGAGTCCTGTAGGAGGACAAACAGAGAAGCTAGCCTAATGAAACCCGTCAATTGTTCTTTACAGAACGTCATGAGAAAGTTATAGCAAGTTTTCTGCGTCAAGAGTTTTGTGTTAGTTCAGAGTAAGCTTTGTCTTATCTTGCAAACTCTAAAACGTTTTGCTAGAAAAAAAATATTCAGAGACATTCAGTACTCTGTATCATTACATTTAGTAGTTAAACTCTCTTTTTCATTGACATTATCTGTTAATATTTACAACCATGGCATGACTCAGATGCCATTGTACGCTGGCTGGTAAAAATAGGGTTGTGCTACATTTATATTTCAGTGCCTGTAACTACAATGTCATATTCCCCCTCCGGCCCAGTTTGAACATACAGTATTCATAAAATCAGAGACTGAACCACAGAACACTTTCTAACCAAAAAACTGTTACAGATTTTCCCTTTAAAGTCTTCATGTGGAACTATGTGTCTTTTGGTCTAGACCCAGAGAAAAATATAAATTTTACATATTTCAGTGCAATCTTGTGCTTTATTTGTAACCACGTTAAACTAAAGTTTAACTCAAAGCTGCACATGCAGTGTCACTTTCACTTAAGCACCAGTAAAATCACACACAAGGTCACTTTCATTATTTAAGCACCAATAAAAATACGACCATGTTTGCCTTTTCTGAGCGAAGTACGACTATGCAGGGTAGCAGATATGTAAACTAACTACAAGAATAACAGGCCTTCCCAGTTGGAAAAATACTTTCTGAATAGGCCCGTATAAACTTCTCACAGTATGATAACTTTGATTAAAAATACCAATATTTGAGGTTTTTATTTGCACAAACAAAATCTATGTGGAGCATAAATAACATATTTAAATCAAGGAGCAACAATTATTATTTCTGCTAAAAACTTTAGATTAAGTGTATTGATATAAACTGAAACATGTTTTATTTGTAAGCAAGGTTAAAAGTGTAGGTCTTATTTTAGCCAACAGTTCAGCCTTTTTTACACCTGTAGTTACTCTAAATGCACTCTGATCTCCTTAAATCAGGCTGTTTTTATCCAAGTTCATCCATAGATGTTCTGTTCTTTTAATAGTGCTTAGTAATGATATTTGGCTGCACTTCTAAGGTATCCACATCTTACCTTCAACACCAACAAAAAAGAATATGGTGGGCAAATAATTGCAGATTTAGCAATAGCAACATTTTAAAGGAGGCAAATGTTCTGTTGAATTCTTTGCAGGTTTGCAATGCGTCTTCAGATTGAAAATAGACAGCATTAGGTTAAGCTGCTATAAATAAAATTACCTTGATTTTATTTCAGATGTTCATCGACAATGAAGTTAGTATTGAATTCAGCACTGTAATAAATATCAGAAGTCCCATTGCATCTTCTTATGATTTTTGAGAGCAGTGCTGAACCAGTAAACCACAGAGCATAAATGTCGGGTAAAATGTTTCTTTGGTGCTCAGTATATGTTAATTACTTAAGCATGACTTGTCTCAAATTGAGCACCGCAAACACAGTGGCTACTGTCTGACTGTGTATTGCAGATAGCAGCAATTCTACGGAGAAAGAAGAAGGATTATTATTTAAAGAGGCTTCTCCCTGAGATCCTGTGGTCTACCTCTTTCCTAACTACCAATGGAAGTCTCTTCATTGTTTTCTTCTGCATTCTCAGGTTAGTAGTTCCAGCAGATGGCAAAGGTCCTTTAATGTGAAAGTGACACAGTGCTGCTGTGAGGTCAGTTAGTTTTTCAAACCAGCTTTGAGGGTTTTTTTAAAATACATTTTTCATGTCTACATGTCTGCAGAATTGAATAAATTATAAAATACCTGTTGACAGTTTTAATCTGAAGTTAGATCTCAGAATATTGTTTTCTTGGATTACTATCCAAGCACGCTTACATTTTCAACTATAATTACAACCTTACTTGTTTTCAACAAATAAGTCACTTTAATGTTTTCAGAAAATCAGACAAAAAAATTTATTAGGAAAATCTCCTTTTGATGGTACCTACAACGCACAAACAGTACTTGTGAGGTCCCTTGGGAGTTGTGTGACAGTAAGCATAAATTACACTGTATTGTCAGAAAGAAAAAGTTTACAGTTTGATCCTGAGCTATTAAAAAAGAGACATTTTGTATCCTGAGAAGTTCAACCTCATCATATTCCACAAATATATTAATCCAACTTTGCATTAGACTCCCAAATTAAGAGATGTGAGTAAAAGTGATCTGAAGTGTTTCCTTTAGAATTCCACCCAAAGGCTTTGTGGAAAATATATCTAGATTTAAACTAAGTGGGATATCAGACCCCAATAAAAAGAGGCAATTTTGTGAATTTCCTTTGAAATCCCTGTAATCAAGTCAACTTAAAAGCCTGGAATGTATTGGCATTTTTCAAAGTGAAAGAGTTTGTCTCACTTTAGGAAATTGTTTGGAGCGTTTTACCCATGGTCTGCGGGCTTTGGGGCAGCTTTGCCAGCCTCCTACATCGCCATCCTTCTGGAGCGGAAGAGCAGGTGAGATTTTTGTCCTTTTCTTCCATTTTTAATGCATATTTTTGCCATTGAGAATAATAAAATGTTGTATATTTTTGGCCCTAGGTTTTTGGATGATTTTAATTGTAATAATTTATATGTCTTTATTATATTGCTGTCTTTTCTTTCCAGGAGAGGTCTGCTGACAATATACATGGCAAATCTTGTAAGATTCTGTTCAGTTGCAAATTATCTATCTCATATGTGCATTTATATTTATTAGTTACATTTTAATTTGTTTTTTGGCAGGCTAGTGAGACTTTGTTCCGCATGGCAGTGACTCGAGGCATCGTCAAGCCCATTAGACATGGAGAGGTGAGATAAAGCCTTTGTGCTTCTTTATGATTAAATATATTGCAGGAAATACAGCACAGCGAGCAACACAACCTGTATAAATTCCTATTTCGAAATCAAATATGAAAACAGTTTTTGTTTGCAAAATATTAGGAAATCTTGCAATGTTATGCTATTGGTAAAAATTGAAACATGTCACTTGAAATATGCCTATATTCTTTCCTCTTATCTGTGTTTCCTACACTCTGTGACCTTTAGCAGCATCATTTGCTTCCTTCTGTTAGGATCTGCTGCCATGAGACTCTAACTGGCTTCATACATGGTGCACAAAGTCAGTCCTTAAGGAACTGCATGTTATAACTCTTTTCCTGCTTCAACACACCTGAATCAAATGATGGTTCATTAGCAGTTCTCTGCAGAACTTTGACATGCTGAGGAAGTTGTTGGACTATTTGAATCTGCTGTGTTGGAGCTAAAACTGGCAGGACTGGAGCTGGACCCTTATGAACTAGATATTACATTAGTGTAAAATGTACGGTCGTAACATTTGGAGTCCATTGTATATTGTCACTGATATTGCAGTGACAATATAGCTGTGATAAATTGTGCAATCTTAGTTTTGATCTGTATGAAGATATTACTTGCACTCAGGAAGTATCGTCTTACCACTTTAACTGTATATCTAAACTGATAGTATCATGGTGTTGACGTGTTCAAATGACAAAAAGAAATATTTCCTCTTATAGTCCTGATTTTATTTTTCATGCTGCTCCCAATCAGGTGCTCTTGTTCTGCATAACTGCATCAATCTTCATGTTTCTCTTCAGGTAAGAGTGTTGCATTCAATATATTGTGAATAACATTTAAACTATTGTTAAGCATAAAGTATTTGTTCAGAGGGGCAGAAGACAAATGCATGCCACACTTTTCAGAGTTGAATTTGAAAAAGAAAAGAAAAACCTAGTATCATTTTCCCTCTACCTCACTCTTCTGCTCTACTTTGTGTTGGTCTGTCACATAAAATCCCAATAAAATAAATGTAGGTTTTCGGTAGTATGAAACAACTAACACACACACACACACACACAAACACACACACAGTTTGAAATGGATCAAGCTCTTTGAATACTTTAAAAAACTCCGTAAAAGAAAAAAAGAGGAAAAACAAATCACTTCAATAGTTTGAGATGAACTTGGTTTTATTTTGCAGAAGCAACGACGGTCTTAAAGGCTTTGGATTTTCTGCACTAAAGTAAGTCATTCCTCATTTTGTTTATGCTTCAGGTTCGAATGCCAGAAGTGTTTTGATGAGTCTGATAAGTTTGAGTTTGTGTTCTATTACAGATTCATTATTGGGAAAGAAGAGATTCCAACTCACTTTCACATGGCGGATTCTGTTGACACACGGCCCCCTGAGAGGCCAGCTGCCATAGAGACCGAACACTCACAGGTCTCAACAGAAAAAGCCGACCACAAGAGGAAAACTCTGATCACCTACACCAGGAAACTGCTGGAATCAATGTGAGAATCAAAAGCATCTCTACATAAGAAAAAACAAATACCTCAGTAGTAGTTAACAGCAAGTACTAACTTGTTTGTATTTTTCATGATTCAGATGCAAACATGGTCCAAGACACAGATGTTGTAAACATTACCAGGATAACTGCATTTCCTACTGTGTTAAAGTAAGGCTTCTTATCTGATTTCCTTAAACAATGGATGTTATGTGCTTTGAATATATATGCAAATTCGATACCAGTAATCCTGATGTTCCATAATTGTCCTCTCAGGGTTTTGTCAGGATGTTCAGTATTGGCTATCTTATCCAGTGTTGTCTCAAAGTGCCCTCAGCATTCAGGCAGATGTTCTCCAAACCATCTCGGCTGCCTTCTGTCTTCTACAACAAAGAGAACTTCCAGCTGGGGGCCTTTCTAGGCTCTTTTGTCAGTATTTATAAGGTGTGTGTACTCTATGTTCTTCTATTTCTTTAACTTTTATGCATATTACATGTTTCTGTGCTTTCATATTCTCTTTTCATTCTCATGGACTCAATGTTCTGCCTTATCTTTTTAGGGAACGAGCTGCTTGTTGCGCTGGCTGCGTAACATTGATGATGAACTTCATGCACTGATAGCTGGTAAGAAAAGTCCTGCAGAGCAATCTTCTGTGATTTTGTTCTGTTCACAGCTGTCCCTTTTCTCTCTCTTTTGTGTCCTTTCAGGCTTCCTGGCTGGTGTCTCGATGTTCTTCTACAAAAGCACAAGTATAACCATGTACCTCTTCTCTAAGTTGGTGGAGGTAAATCACACCACATGTTAAAGCAGACTCACACTTTATGTCATAGGAATAAATGTCACTGGTTATGGTGGTCGAATCTCAAGGACGCAGAAACAGTTTACAGTGAATAAACTGCATGCAAGCAAAAATTGAAGCTAAAAAGAAACTATAAACTTAATCTGAAAAAGTTTTAGTTCACGTCCCTGTTTTTTGAGAGTTGATTACCTTGCAGGTTTTGGGCAACTGACTATATCTAACTGATTTGTTTGTGTTTCATCTGTTTACAACTGGATTTTAACCAAAAGTGTGTTTCTACCCAAGCCAGTTATAAGTTTCCAACCAGCTGCTATCTTGTAAATCAAGCATGTCAACTTCCTGTAAAAAAAAAAGGGGAAAAAAAAGATTGAGTTTGTGGCTGATATTGAATCAGCAGGGTTACCTCCATAAGTAATCATAAATGTTCTTGTTTTACAGTCTATAATATGATTTAGTAAGATAAAACAGCATTCATGAACACAAACTTGTTCAACTCTTTTAATTAGAAGATCTAAAACTAGAGCTGTGGAACTCAGATCACCCGCTATGTTAAAAGTGACATGTAATCACTGAGTTATGTAATAACAAAATGGCTGATGGTTAAACCAGCTCAAAAATCACATTAGTAGCAGCACAGGTTTCAAATTTCTTTTCCTAACTGTTATTTAAAAATTGTGACAAGTTGACATGTTTTAGTAATTGTAGTTCATATGCAGTGTTGACTAATCCAAGCTTATCTGAATTAGGCTTGTTTTATCACTAACCACATGTTATCTCTCTTTTTAGACCATGTACTTCAAAGGCATTGAAGCAGGCCGGTTCCCTTACTTTCCACACGCGGATACGATTATTTATGCCATCTCCACTGCTATCTGTTTCCATGCTGTAAGTAGCTTTGTAACAAAAACACCCAGGTACTAACCTGAACATGCTTCATGTGCATTTTTTTCTGCTGACTGAGGATATGTCTGGCTCATGACATTTCCACAGGCAGTAATGGAAGTGCAGAACCTCAGGCCTTCATACTGGAAGTTCCTGCTGCGTTTAACCAAGGGCAGGTATGACCACATGCTTTAAAACTAAAGGGTTGCTTTTGCTTATTGCACAACAAATAAATTGTATTTGTCCCTAAAAAAATTAAGAACAGAGAACTCTGGAAAAGCATTAAAAAAAAATACTATGAATTTTAGCATAATGAGGAATTTGTTAAACAGCAATCAAATTATCTTAAGCTAAATATTTCAAATATTAAGAATGAGGGGCATAGAATTGTAGTACGGGTGAATCAGTTACTAAATGACTCAATCATTGGACTTTCTTCTGTACTCATGGTGATTAAGGACTATTCCATGTCTTTGTTCCTAGATTTGCTTTGATGAATCGAGAGCTGCTTGATGTGTTTGGGACAGAGGCGTCCAGGAATTTTAAAGGGTCTGTGCCCATGTTGGACCCTAGCTACGCCACCGTAATCAGCCGGACTGTGCTTCCACCTGGAGGAGACGCTAAGCTTGGGTGACTTGAGGCAAAAGTCTTGAGATAAGACAAAAAAGACAAGAGAAAGTGGACCGTCAGCGTTACTTAGGGCTTTGTAAAGGTGACATATCTGAGAAGAAGAAATATTGTAGCAATTCAAAATCTGAAGATGGGGTCAAAGCAGGATGTTGTGATTTTCATTTGTGAACCAGCACAAATAAGCATACTGACAGTGATTGAACACTTACAGGTAGCTGGGAAGAATAAATAAAGATCCATAATTACTTTCAAAACATATCATTTAGTTTAAAAAAATTCTACTGTAATTAAACTGAGCAAAGCAGAAATCTCACAAAGAAGCCCTTTTCTTTTCTGAGTAGAAGTCCAGGCTGACATTAGATAACCTTCAAACCTACTGACAATCAGTCTTCAGTTAATAAATTACTATAAATTCATTGCTTGTTCCACTTTGGCAAAAAGACTGCATATTAAAAGCAGCCATTTTAAAAAAAATATATGTTACAAATACTTTTATAACTAATAAAAGAAATCTAGTAAAAAGTCTGTTAAACTAATCTTTGCATCACATTTAAATGTAACAAGATTACAAACAAATACTTTAAAACACCAGAGATGTCCTCTTACTGTGTTTTAAAGGTTTCAGAACATCCAATATTCTTCTCTGGTTTATGAAATTTAAAGTTAAAATAAAGGTGAAATTTATTTCCAGCCTACTCAAGAAGGAAATGACTAAATCTATAGTTTTGTTTGACAGGAAATACTATTTATTCTACAATTTAAAATAGAGTGATGTAAATAATCTGTTTCATTATGGCCTCCAACGTTCAGCTCCTTATTCAGGAGGACTTATGATATTAGCAGTTTTAGTATACTGCATAAAAACACTCATTCATTTATCTTTCAGTTTTACGTCACCATTCTGTTATTTGTGACTGGATTGTTTCATTGGTTTTGTTCAGATAAGGGATGGAAAGCAAAGACTGTGAATAAAATATGGAGAAAGTAGCTTCTTTGTTAGGTACTGGTGTGAATGTGTGCATATGCTGAGCTGAAAGTTTTTTTGTTTTTTTTTAATTCCTCTTTATTTTCATAAAAATATATTCTGAGCCACAAAAGGGTCAAAGACCAAACAGTGCATCACCAGTTAGCATGTTTTATCTTCCTGGACCAGATATTTTCTGTTTTTAGACAAGAAAGAGTAATGGAAGGTGACGTGTAAACAGTTAATATAATTCCTTTCATTCCAGCCAAAATTAACAAATCAGATAATTTCTTCATAATTAGTTTAAAAAAGATCACAAGCACATTAATTAAATAACTACATATTAGCCAGCCATAAGAAATGGATATTTTTTCAGCAGTTTATAAGAGAAGAATGTGTTTGAATGCGGTTTAGTATCGCCAGAAGGGTTGAGATACTTCATCTACAGTACGAATACACCCAGTTTCCCTCAGAGTATAATATAATATAATTTTTTTTCAGTCAATGTTCGTTTCCTGTAAATTGGATCACATTTACGTATGCCTGAGATAAAAACAAAAACCTTTAGATGTTACCAAAATAATTTCACGATAGAAATGCAAACAATGACATTAATTCTAACCAAGAAAGGAATAGTAACGCTGCCTGTGATTACTGTACTTACTGAGTGGAATTTGTTTCTTTTTCTCAACAAAATTTAACTGGTAATGAATACTTAAATTTTTAGAACTGTACTTGTGGAAGTCTGTCTATATACCAGTTTGTTCTATTTATTGAAATACTTAGTGACCCTGCAGTCAAATGAGATTATTCTACCATACTTTTGCAGCATAATAATTGTAGGAGGTGAGTTTTATGTGTCTGAATTTTACTGATCACCTGCCTACAATTGTGCAGTTTTTTCATAGTTAAAGGGTTGTTTGATTAGACATAGATATAATTCATATTTCAAATTGTGATGAAAGACATTTTCAGAATGTTATTTGTTACTGCCATATTAATTTTTGCATAAATCCAATGCTGAAACTATTGTTTTTAATGTAGATTTTTGTTCAAACTACCTTCACTGAGGAACTGAATGCCACATACAAGAATTTGGAGAAATTGAAAAATATCACAGTGCACAATACATTTTTCTTTTCTTTTTGAACAGCGACACAGATGCTTAAATAGTTTTGTTCCTGGAAGTGATAAACAAGCTCACTTTAAGGGTGACTGTCATAAAACTTAGAAACATTTGTGCTTTTTAAAAATTTCTTTCAATGGAGAGGGTTATATAGACAATATAGTTTGTGAAATCTTGCACATCTATTTATGGAAGTTATTTTAAATGCCAGTTTGTCTACGTTAAATTATGCAATCACTTGAATGCAGCTCAGCTTGAGATGCACCTGACCTTTAATATGACAAGTGCTTAGAAAAAAAAAATAATAATAATAA